>JBAMJV010005601.1:0-135000 GCA_037951105.1 Echinarachnius parma | reverse complement strand
TGCAAGTTATCCAATACAAGATTATCAACCACATGTCGCACATTTTCAGCTATCGTTTGCTTCAGTATGAATAGTAATTCTCACTTTTTCAACTGTCCATATAAGAAAACAAATAAAAACATTATTCGAACAAAAATTATGAGAGTTTTCCAACATTACTGTATTTCTTTCTATTTTTACCCCGTAGAGGAAGGTCGGGGATCGACCGAACTGATGTTTTTTTTTCTCTCTCTCTCTCGATTAGAGTCTGGGATACCAATTGCATATGAATAAACGATTTAACTCTGTTTTATTAATTGACCCCATTTGGAATGTGGGAATCAAACGTCAGGCTTTATCATTCATCGTGTTCATTTTTCCTAAAAGTCATGTTTTACCCCGTGAAGTAAATTAAGGTTTTGTCCGTCAGATTTAATAGAGTACCGAAGTAGTGACGTCACATGCTTTTGTTATGGCATATTAATGGTTCTAAACAACTTGTCCTTTCATACTGGCATTTTGTAGTGGGTCGGAGCTGGACGATTGCCTTCTTAGCAACCGCTAAATCACCAATTCATTGCTTGCCTGACATTGTTTAGAACCATTACCCATTGCAATGAATAGCTCTGACGTCACACTTCGGTACTCTATAGCAAACTAGCAGTACATCTCCTTTAAAGCCTTCAATTAAGGAGCTCCTTGCCTCAATATTTAGAACGAGTTGGTGCCAATAGTGCTATTGGAACGGAAAATGTAACACGAAGTAGAGAAGCTGCCAAGCTGGCACCCCGCTGGCACATCAACGTTTCGGCCACTATACCGCTGGCTTTCCTCAAGCTGAATTGAAAATGTTGTTAATGTTGTTCTTGTCTTTGTGAATGGAGATTGATCACAGTGCAGGAAGCAAAACGAGGGAGAACAAATTCTTCATCTCACTTGGCTCTTGAATCGTCATTTTATAAAGACTCGTTGGTGGCAAAGTCTTCACTTATTAAACCTCGCCTTGTGAGTTAATTTCCCGTGTACATCTGTCTCAAGACAAAGTCAACAGCGCATGTTCAGTGTCTAATCTTGTCACGTCCGAACTGTGCACGAATCAATCAACCATAGTGAACTTTGTGCAACCGGTTTAACGCTTGGTAATACATAAATAGGTATTGGAGGCGGTGTAGGGATATGAGGTGCAGCCCCAGTCCACGTACCCTACCCATACTCGCGAAAAAATCCTCAGAAGTTATATCGATAATAATAGAAGAAGTAATTATACTAATAATGATAATAATTACAATAATGATAATAATAATTTAATAATAAAGGTCGTCGTCCATTTAGGCGTTCCTTTTAGGCCTAAATGGTAGTGCCCCCCCCCCCCCCGCCGTAGCTACGCCCCTGGTGTTCCATCTTACAATGAACTTTCTGGCAAAGCTATCAAGACTATTTTTAATGCCAAAAACATCACATGTGATAATAGACAAAAATGTTTTGTCTTGCATATTACAAAATGGGAAAAACAGACGACAGTACATGTTTAACTTTCCAGTTCATGACACTGCCTAAAATTGAATTCATACGCATATGAATTAATTATTTGTTCCGTTTTGTTTCGCTCGACTCTGTATCCTGTTTTAACATTCACGAAAAAGAACATAGATGCACTTAAATGGACCACCGGGAAAAGTAAATTATGTGTTTGATTGATTGTATAACTATCAATCAATTATTAAACATAAACAAAGCCTCTCAAAGAATTCTGGAACTCGAGAACAATGCAGTTAATAAATACGGAATATACAATGCCCACAATATATTGCTTATGTTCTGTTCCGCCTTTTGTTAGGTGTAATACTATAGCCTATACATCGTTATATTCATTCTACATAGCCTTTATTAGCCTCTCACTACTGGTACTTATCATACTAATACTGCTTGATTATTCTCTTTTCTTTCTTCTCCGTGATTGCCTCGCAAATCGTAAATGTCTTTAAAGAGATAATTTCATACTAGCTGTACCCGCGGAAATCCGCGGGTTTTTTTGTGAGAGAAAGGCGATGATGACATAACGACACTTTAAAACTTTACTATTCCCATAGTCATCATTTAAATAGTAAGACAAAATAGACTCGGGCGACTCAATCCCGCCACACAACCCGTCGGGGCCCCGTCCAACGATACATCCGGCCAATGTATAACAAAATCATGATGTCTTAGTACCCATGCAAAGTTATTCAGTTATCCCCCATATTTCATGTGGTCCATAATTGTATTAAATTAGATACAGTACACTATGTTCGTGTTCTTGCTAATAAAGTAGCTTCGCCGCTGCCCCCCCCCCCCTCCCGCGACTACAATTGCCTGCATGACACATAACCTCGTGTCCCCTAAACGTTTTATATCCAAACTAAGTTCTCCCGCGTATACATTTTTTTCATATTCTTGTGAAACCCGATGATATATTCCCTTGAAGGGAATAGTAGCCGTCTATACATGCATTGCATACTACATGAGCAGATACCCCTCCCCCCTTCATCCATCCTACCCCCTCCCCCATATTTTTGTTCGTGTTCTTGCTAATATAGTAGCTTCGCCGCTGCCCCCCCCCCCCCCTCTCCGCGACTCCAATTGCCTGCATGATAACCCGTCGTGTCCCCTAAACGTTTCATATCCAAACTAAGTTCTCCCGCGTATACATTTTTTCAGATTCTTGTGAACCCGATGATATATTCCTTTGAAGGGAATAGTAGCCGTCTATACATACATTGCATAATAAATGAGCAGATACCTCCCCCATCCATCAAACCACATATCCATATAATTTACGAAACTGCTAAGATTTAGTTACTACAGAACAGAGAATTTACAAAACGAAGCATTTTACATCTTTTTTTCTTCACTTTCGCAAGTTTGTCTCGAAGGGGTTTGTCTGTAATCGTTTGCGATCGTTTATGATCGTTTATGATCGTTCATGATCGTTTAGAATATGACTTGTGATCGTATCGGAGGATGATCGGGACTTCGATGTTTGTGCTAGTGAAGTCATGCGTTGGCCCACCCTGTGGTGAGAGTAAATGTCTTTTTGAAACAAACTCATGGAAACTGTGGTGTCATATAGTCTTTATTCCTGTTATAGAATCCATTCCCTTAATTCCGTCTTCGTAGAGCTATGTAAACAAACATTGTGACGTCACGGGGTTGCGCACCTTCGGCACGGTGGTTGCACACCTTCGGCACGATGGTTGCGCTGCTATCGGCACGATGGTTGCACAGGTATCGGCACGGTAGTGCAGGTGGTGAAAAGTAATCAATCCCCACGTGATCGGTATTAGCCAATCACGTTACTGAATTTACCGATCTGGACGACGACCACGGAGCGGGGGCGACTCGAGAATGCCTCTACGTCCTCCGCAAAACGTATACCCTTCGATCCCGACGGTCGGGGAGTCGCCAAAATCTCGGGGGGGAGGCGCGCCCGACTGGGACCCTAAATCCCGGGTTGAAGCTTACCGTATTAATATAATAGATTATGAGCCTAACGGCACTTTCTGGGAAAATATTCGTAAATGCTCTTGTTTCTTTGGATTCCATTTGAAAGTACCTTTTCTTGGTACACGTTCATGCTGTCTTTTTCAAATGAGCGCGATTTGCCTCCAATTGCCCTAATCAAATTATTTGTGTAATGACAACTTCAAATCATATTCTTGCCACCAACGGCACCAACGTCAAAGTATATTGTTGTGCCGCGAGCGATATGCTGACCCACGTATATGCATCGATGTGCAGCAAAATTGCAAAGCATCAAGGGTTCATTTTATCAACGATTCTGTGTAAAAAGTTATTTCTGGGCGCCCTTTTTCTTAGTAAAGTCAATATCCATCATCACTCTATTAAAGCAGAGAGGCGGAAAGGTTTGCCCAGTGGGGGCCTTATATTTTCATGAGGAGGCTTTCAATGGCTTTTACCTAACGAGCAACAAAATAAATGAATGAAGATTCTCACCATTTAAGTGTCCGTAATTGAAATATTTACTTAACCATTTACATGATTTTGCTGATTGTCTTTGTCCATTTAGTGCAAATACAAGTTTGGGTTGGGGCACCAGGGGTCACATACAAAGCGTGGAGCACGTACCCCCAGACACCCCTCGTTTCTACACCTCTGTGCACTTCTACAAGTCATTTTCTTTCCCCATTCTAGCCCCTTATCATCAATATTGTCATCATCTTTGCACTTGTCTACCTTTTTTTCTCCTTTCATCTCGGTGATTGCCGCAACGGGTTCCCTTATTAATTCATTTCACGATGCTTGTTTGCAGTATTAAAGGGATCTAGTAACTTTGTTGACATGTGCAAAAAGTCATGAATGGTTGATGCAATGTATATTGTTGTTATCTCATATGTCCACAGGGTATTGTGTGAAAATTTCAAGTCAAATGGACATTGTATGGCCAAATAATGAGCGAACATGCAAAGTGATATTCAGTAACTCACTGCACTCACTTTGTACACGGAAGAAAAACGGGCGAGTTTTTCTTATCTGAATACTTCAATCATACATATCTTTGTAACGAAAGGGAAATTTGAAAAACCGAAACCTGTCCCGTGATTTTATTGCTAATACGAATACAACAAGGTATAAGGGAACCGCTAGAATTAAAATTTTATTTTTAGGATTTGGACAATGTTACTAAGTCCCTTTAAAGGGATCTAGTGACATTGTCAAAATCCACAAAACTTACTTAGAACTGTAGTGGTTCTCATATACCTCCTAATTGTATTTGTATTACCAGCAGAATAATGTAACATGTCTCTGTTTTTCAAATTTCTCTCTTTAAAAATAAGATATTTATGATTGAAGTATTCGGATTTGAAAGTTTCTCTGGCAGTCTTTAAACAGTGTACAATGTATAGTACAATGAGTAAGCAAATACAAATTATCTCTTTGCATTTTCGCGCATTATTCGTTTATATGACATTGATTTACAATGGGATTTTCGCACATCACTCAGTAAAATGTCAGATCACTGAAGAACAATTTTGTATCAACCCTCCGTCAGTCTTTTGCACTTGCCAACAAAGTTACTAGATCTCTTTAAATGCAGCTCTATATTGGTTTTCATGTTCTTACCGTCTGCCTTTAGCTGAACTTGCATTTCTTGGAAGTTGCAGAGCGATTGATAATTGTGATTTCTCATATTTGTATATAAGTGTAAATAAGTCCCCTTCTATAACTTATCATGTACTTTACAGTAAAAAAAAAAATAAGCGTGAAGATTGATTTCCTAGAAATATATCTTATCTCGTTTTTGTTGTAAGTATCCCTCATTTTTAAGTTAGGAAATGTAGGTCTGGTTAAATTTAGGCAGGTTAAACCAATCATTCAATCTGCGTGTAACCATATCGTTAAGTCCTCAGATCAAGATAACTCGTGATAGGTGTAAAATCTCAGGTAACACTTTTTCTGATAAATTATTATTTTTCTTCAATCAAATAATCATATCAAAACAAACAAAATGTATGAAAGCATTATTAAATAGTAACTTGGCTAAAGTGTTCAATCAAATGAAGATTGACAAAGACTTTAGATACTATACAGAAAATGTCGGATACACACCCAAACAGTCAAATCAACAAATAAATACACCATTATTTATCGGTTCATATATTAAAAGCAAACTTTTTTTGAATAATTTGTTTTTGTTTCCTTCTTCTTTCGAAAAGTAAATTGGATGGAAAACATAATTTAAAAAACAGGGATGCACAATCGAAAATGTATCATCCCATAAACTGCGAATGTTTTCCTACAATCATTAAATATGATACGCGTTCTGTTAAAACGATCTGTCATGAATAGGGGTTAACAATTCATCACCAGAATTCACGTAATAAACGTTTTTCAACTTTAAAAAAAATATATATTACTGGTCGTTTTCTTTTGGTCATCATCGCTCGGAGTTGATTGATTGTTTTTGTTGTTATTTTTATTTTGGGAAGCGGAGAAACTTCCGATCAATTTAATGGAATAAAGCATTTGGAATAATCTATCCATTTTATAGGTCAGGAGGTTACTAGAATTACTAGAAACATAACACACAAATTGATATAACAAACACAGGCCGTTGAAATGTAACACGAAATTTGATAATAGCTTGCATGCAGCTTTAAGTTACACTCATCATCCCAGAAGATACTTTCTACGCTAACCTTACGAATCAAGGAAATAAAAAGGCGCTTACAATGGAATTCCGATTATGAATAAAAGCAAGTTATTAAGTCGGTCAATGCATGTCGTAAATAATACACCATGATTATAATTATATTTACACGTGTAATAGTTTCATGATAAACAAATAAAGCGTAGCAAATGGTGAGATACATTCACAAGTTCGTAATATTAATCTTACAAAATTAAGAAGAAAAAAAAAACATTTAGTATGAAATCTTGTGAAGATGTGAAGTCTCCGGCAAATATGATTTTGAAATTTCATGAATTAAAATTATTCGTGAATGTGTCAGTTAATGAGACGTTGATTTACAAAGTGTATTTCCTCCATGATAAGCATTTAAACCAACGGTTAGTAGCAGTTATATGGAATTGTATACTGTGTAGTAATTAAATACTCACTGTGCAACAGTCTTATTGTGAAGGCACTACGAAAATACGTAGAAGTAAGGCAACTGTTCGTCAAATTTTAAAAAGCATGGGTATGCACTGCCGTAATAAATACTAGTATACCATCAAACTAGTATTTAAAATTGTAAACTAATTTAGTATGTAGGTCGTATACAGTGATAATATTCTGCTATCAAGTATACGCCTCATACATGTCATAGTGAACATGGTTGCGAAGGCTTCCTAGAAATGAAAGAAGAAGAGGAGGTGAAAGTGCAAAGAGTGTAGTTCGTGTATTTGTGTAACCATTCTTCTGTAGGACCCGATGAACTGTTAAGTGTGTTCCAGTGCCTATCAAAAGCAATTGACTCGTGCATTTCTGGGACAGTTTACCTTGATGCAGTACTCCACCCAAGTCGACTACGTACCCTTGACTATATATAGAAAGAAAGTCTAAAGAGACGGGCGACCGAGAGCGAGGAATAGACTATAAACACTTTGTCCACACGAGATCCAACTCTACGACATTTTGGGGTCGCAACCATCAGTGGCACACCTTCAATTCATATTATCAACCCCATGTCAATATGGATAGCTATGCTTCACATGTTCGCATTGTATACATTTTGTCGTAAACCCGCGATTTTGAGTTGGGTCTCAGAACATTATCCAAGACTTTCCATATGGTCAGGCATGTAAGTGTACATGTGTACGCAGGATTAGGTCAAGGCTCCCCAATCCCTTGTTCGTTCGTATACCCGAGCCTCTGGTGTATCAGGGAAATTCCCTACAGTGGTTTAATTAAACACGGGGTTTATTCTAACCATTTATTGAGAATTAAGGCCTATGTTTTGTAACTGAGGGCTAAGGTAAAGTGTTCGCTACGAGGTCAGGAGGAAACTTTCAGAATATTTTCAGACTTCAAGAATAGTTTGAGAATTCTTCCGTTAAAACTTAAGAGCGATAAATATTCAGAGCCTTGCTGCTCTCGGTTTTCGAAGTCACGTACAAGTACTACTGTATAGTCAGTGGCATAGCGTGGTCAGACTGATTGGGGGCACTCTTTATAGTATTTCTCTATTTTCACACAGATGTTCCACTTTTGGTTTGTATTGTTTGTATTACATTATTGGGCGCACAGCCCCCCCCCCCCCCCCCCCCGGTATAGCTACGCCACTGACTGTAGTAGCCTGCAGCAAACCCGTAGCCAGGATTGTGTTCAAGGGGAGGTGCGTAATTTACCAAAGGGGCCCGAGACCACTGGTTTAGTTGTGTAAGCGGGGTTTGGGGATGATCGTGGCCAAGACAAATCTTGTCCGAGACCGAGACCACTGGTTTAGTTGTGTAAGCGATTGCTTAATTTTTTTTTTTTTTTTTTTTTTTTTTTTTTTTAATTTTTTATTGATTGATTGATTGATTGATTGATTGATTGATTTTTTATTTATTTTTTTATTTTTGTTTTGGGGGGGGGGGGGGGGGGGGTATATACGTACGCACACAACGTATCCCCCCCCCCCCCCCCCCCCCCCCGGCTACGGGCCTGTGCAGTATACGTATGACCTTCAAGTTCTCCGATGGTGAAAATGTATCCCCGTTCGCATATAGGGCTGCAATACATTATGCCATAATTATTCAACCTAATGTATGCCAGTCATGAAAATTCATCATCGATGAAAATATATCCCCATTTGCATATTATGGAACTGCAATACATTACGGAATATTAGAAGCCATAATGACAATCTTGTATCCACCCCCGCCCCCCCCCCCCCCCCCCCCCCCAGTCTACGGCATTATACAAATTTATCTAACAAAATGGAATGGGAGGGGGGCATTATTAAAATTTAGCATACCTTTTCCTAAGCAGAGGTATTGTTTGTTTAGTACATTATTATTTGTTTCCATGATTCAAGCAATTGCAAATCTGTTTAAGTTTAGTATAGTTCCTTTTTGCATAGTTATTAATCAAGCATACTCATATACTGTTTCTTCGTATATGATGGCAATTATTTTGAAATTAGTTTCCACAAAAGCAATGTCTCTTTATAATTATGTATGACATGGACTAGCCAGACGCGATGGAATCGGGCATTGTTGCTTAAAAAACAATTCTAGAATTATATTTGTATGTCAAGACGACAACTATGTGTGAGAAGAGATCAGTTAGTAAGAAGAAAGTGAAATGATAGAGACTGGACATAGACATATGAGGTGGGGCGCTAGGGGCTGCATCCCCCCCCCCCCCCCCCACACACACACACATTACAAATACCTTATGATTGGGCAGAACCATCTCACATTCATGCGAAACATTACATCTATACATGTACATGCAAATTCAGTTAATAAGCTCACTAGTGCATATTATATATATGTGTGTGGAAGAAATGCATACATGGGGAAAAAAGACATAGCTCCGTGCGTCCGTGGAAATTATTTTCCCTGTAAATACACGCGGAGAGACTGATAATTTGGTCGGCATCTTGGGGGATATATGAGACCCCCTGCGGTGATCCAATGTATATTGGAAGGACTGGCTACCCGGCATAGGTAACCGTTTCCCATGACCCATTTCTCCTCGAAACTTTCTCATTAACTACCTGTTGCTTTCCATATAAAGTAGTTATCAGAGAGAGACGCGTTCTTCAGAAGTGATAAAGGAAATAACCACAGGGCAAATTCATTTTGGACACTAATTGTCGCCTGTTCTATCCGTTGTCTCGAGTTCAATGTGACGACGCATTATTAGCTTATTTTATTATAGCTACTTTTATATAGCGTATTTCATAACTGTTGAAAAATATCAAAACGCTTTATACAAACATCAATGGAAATTCCAATCGATAATCAAGCACAAAATATTATTAAAATATAGAGCACACAACCCAACTTAAGAATCTACAAAGGCAAATCAAAATACATAAATGAATCAGCAAAGTCAAAATTGATAAAGCATGCAATCTAAAATTATGTAGATACCCCCAGAACACATTCAAAGACATATAACAAGCTCATCTGTGCCAATCATATTAAGCGCTGGCTATATTAATCGCAAACATCATTTTTTTTTTTTTTTTTTTTTTTTTTTTACAGTTCGATGTGGCAGGGCAGAAAGTTCCAAAGTTACGGAACAGCGCTGCAGGAAATCCATGAACCAGAATGAATATTGTTTACAATCAGAAGTGACACGAGTTATATATATCACATTATACATGTATAACACCCATGAGGAATGGTTTGTAAGAAAAACAAAAAGAACTAAAGAATACAACGTATTTTGGCACTTATTCCATAGTTGATGACTTGTAAACTAGGTCTGCAGAAAAAAAAAGCTCCATGAAAATAAACACAGTAGTGATTTTAGGCTAATTTTATGATGCCAAATCTCACTTAGCAGCCAGTTTACGCCCCACACACATTTAGGGTCCAAAATCAGCAGCGTGATTGACACTTTATCGGCTTACGTCAACTAGAGAATTTAGAGAGGTGTCGTGTGCAGAGACTATGGGTCGAAGTTCTTTAGATGACGTCACACCAATAGAGGGCATCATAATCGATGTTGGCGATTTGAAAGGGGCGTTCCCAGGACAATTATATATTTACTAATTACCCCAATATTGATTGATTTCATGGGAAATGACTGCCAAATTCTTTTTCTTGAGGAAAAATTACATATTACAATTTTCTCAATTAGGCCATCTAGACGCTATAGTTCCTTTAATAAAGTTTTACCTTCTGCGGTTGCATGATGTTTGTGAATGCTCGTGCTATATACAGCCAATTAATTTTGTGCGTAAATATGTGTTACAGATGCATAAATTGTTTTATACTTACACATATTAATCATTTGCCTGTAAGTGGGGCAACACATAATATTTAATTTCAACAAGATAGAAATAAGAGCACATCCTAGATCCACTCTCGGGCCATGAATCGAATCAAAATCTGCAAGAAAAGGTATATATATATATATAACAACAAGTAAACGGTAATCTTTATGTGGCAGATCGTTAATTTGAAATTGGTTACAAAAAATTATTCATAACGTGATTAAAAGATTTTCGTTGTCCTTATTTCAGCAGTTAATTTGCATGGATTTGCAGGAATCCAACAATTTGTATTAATGTCGTATTCGTCAAAGGCGTGTGAATGAATACACGTTCATGGTTATATAGGCAACTTATTAGTTAAAAAATAGCAATAAGAGGGATAAGTTATATTATGTGAGGTGACGTTTCGTTATCTGTTATACTTTTTTCAACCTAATTAAGCTATCTGGTTTAATCATGACTTAATACATCGTGTAATAAATATTCATAACTGAATATGAAGTTGCTTTAAAAAAAAGAAACCTTGAATTCGCAGTTAATACATCACAACATCGCGGTAGCCTAACCTTATTTTATTCACTGACTTTATGTTTGTTCCGCCCACGAGCATGTAGTATGTTGATCTGCAATCTCCACATTAAAGGTATTTGTTAACTCCGTTTATTATACTGTTGAATTGCCTATTGTTTGTGTAATGTCACGCAAAACAGATTACTTTTGGGCAAATAATTATAGGCCTAAGCCAAAAAGGAATGAAAACAACATGCATGTTGCTCAGAGAATCGTTCGATGTAATGATTTTTTTTAAAGGGAAAAAGAAATGATTTCATAACTTGATAATATACAGCAAAAGTTTTGGTATCACCATGCAGGACATTGATCGGCTAACAATGTAAACTATTGAAATGTCACCTACAACGTGACAGAAAAATAAGTAATTAGTCATCCGACCATACATGTATATATACTGTATTATCAACCAATTATTGTTTAACTCTTTCCTTGTTAATATGGTATGCATGAACCTCCTGTGTAATGATTGTATGAATTATACTTGTATTCACTTGTCTTCTCTCATGTATTATTATGATTGTATAGGTTTGTTTTTATCTTGGCTTAGACCCCTTTGAAAAACAGCTTATAGCTGACAAGGGCGATCCATCGCATGAGTGGAGAATAAATAAAATAATGGTGAATAAATAAATGATAGTAATTGTAATTACGATGTGTGTTGCTTTGATTGCGCAGAATACAGAAATTCTGAGTTCGCTATTAGTCATTAATCCGTATTAAACACGTTAAAGGGATCAAGTATATTTGATTGATGTGTACAACTTGACGAATGGTTGATTAAAAATGTGTATTTCTGTAATCTGATAGTTGTCCACAGAGTAATGTGTGAAAATTGCATGGTACATGAATTACGTATGACCGAGTAATGATAACACATACATATCTTTGTAACGAAAGAGAAAATTGGAAAACCCAAACCTGCTCAATGCTTCTATTATTATCATCATTATTATTAGTAGTAGTAATAGTAGTAGTAGTAGTAGTAGTGGTAGTAGTAGTAGTAGAAGTAGTAGTAGTAGTAGTAGTAGTAGTAGTAGTAGTAGTAGTAGTAGTAGTAGTAGTAGTAGTAGTAGTACTAGTAGTAGTAGTAGTAGTAGTAGTAGTAGTAGTAGTAGTAGTAGTAGTAGAAGTAGTAGTATTAGAAGTAGTAGTAGTAGTAGTAGTAGTAGTAGTAGTAGTAGTAGTAGTAGAAGTAGTAGTAGTATAGTAGTAGTAGTAGTAGTAGTAGTAGTAGTAGTAGTAGTAGTAGTAGTAGTAGTAGTAGTAGTAATAGTAGTAGTAGTAGTAGTAATAGTAGTAGTAGTAGTAGTAGTAGTAGTAGTAGTAGTAGTAGTAGTAGTAGTTGTAGTAGTAGTAGAAGTAGTAGTAGTAGTAGTAGTAGTAGTAGTAGTAGTAGTAGTAGTAGTAGTAGTAGTAGTAGTAGTAGTAGTAGTAGTAGTAGTAGAAGTAGTAGTAGTAGTAGTAGTAGTAGTAGTAGTAGTAGTAGTAGTAGTAGTAGTAGTAGTAGTAGTAGAAGTAGTAGTAGTAGTAGTAGTAGTAGTAGTAGTAGTTGTAGTAGTAGTAGTAGTAGTAGTAGTAGTAGTAGTAGTAGTAGTAGTAGTAGTAGTAGTAGTAGTAGTAGTAGTAGTAGTAGTAGTAGTAGTAGTAGTAGTAGTAGTAGTAGTAGTAGTAGTAGTAGTAGTAGTAGTAGTAGTAGTAGTAGTAGTAGTAGTAGTAGTAGTAGTAGTAGCACGGGCGTAGCGAGTTACGTAATACCTATTCAACTGGGGGGATGGATGAATAGATCATCCCCCCATTTGAATGGGTATCAATGTCATGTCTACGCCCGTGAGTAGTAGTAGTACTAGTAGTAGCATCATCATTATTTAGTAACACTATGTGCCAGCGAATGTGGAGATCAGGACTCAAAGCACTGCAAAGAAGTTTAAAGATTGGCAAGCGTGGGGATGCTACACTGCGGATCTCCAAAGTTAGTTTGCACACACTGCTTTACACCGAGGCTGTGTGAATTACGAACCGTGCGCAAGGCGTTCGCAAGATAGCACCGCGTCTGATCGAATTTGACCCACCTTTCATGTGAACTACCTCCTCTGATAGGCTTTTAGGAAACCTTAGCATCTATTTGTGTCACAAGTCCCCCTCACTTTGCTTTATACATTTTATACTTGAAAGTTGAAACTGAAGATGGAATATAGTTTGCGAGATCGAGTAGAGTTTGCATGCACGGTTGACATAAGATTATGATTTCCTGATAGTCGTCACGTAAATTGCAAATAAAAATAGTGACCATGAACGTGAATTGCATACTTGGCGTCATGATCTCTTTTTGCTTGCAATCGAAATAGCGCAGGCTGAATTTGAAGTAGGTGTAAATAGCAATGAAGCATAATCAAACAACGGGCGAGATAGTGAGCGCTGGAATCGATCAGTCGAAATTAGTTCTATCTTTACCCTGTGTGCATTAAATGCGATATCGGTGCAATTTTTTTTGTTTTGTTTTGTTGTTTTGTTGTTTTATTTTATTTTTATTTTTTTTGCGGGAGGCATCATTTTCTGCACATGATCCATGCATTATCTTCCATAATAATCAGGTACTTGATATCAGAACGCTGCATATGTTATTTTCTTCGTTATTTTGGGTCATGACATTGTGTTGTATGTAAAATAAGCATGTATTATATTTTGGATTCGTAAATCAGACGCGCGGTGCCACCTTGCGAACGCATTGCGCACGGTGCGGATTGCACTTTATTATACGCTTAGTACTATGCAGTGCGCACAAACTTGCCTAGTTCAAAATCCCCACGCATGATGAACTTTAAATCTCCCGAGAACAACGGTAAGCAATGGTAAGGGAACAGGAGAATTGCATAGATATAGGTGACTTATCAAAGTTTTACGGCGCTAGCCCTGGGGGCGCGATGTCGGGGAATGCTGCAAGCTTAAATTTCATGTTGGGAATACTGAGATAGGGGGAACCGCGGAGTGAGAGTGTTGGAGTTAGGTTGGGTTGGGTTTAGTGTGGGTGTTATACTCGTCATTTGACCACATCAAATGTTGCACCAGACAGCTGTTGGTACAGACATACAACCATATTGTTGTTGGTGCTATCATAGCGAGGCAGTTTGTTTTAAATTATAACATTTTGGCTAAAATTCTTCGACTGTTAAGATTCGGATTTCTCTTCTAATATTGCTAGAATCAAATCATTCGTTGGGTTATTATACATTTTTATCCGCAAGTTTTCAAAACATTCTGCGACTTTGTGGGCCATAATGCTAATATGTGACATATTACAATGTACCCGAATTATACATTATTCGAAGATACCCTCAAGTCACAACACAAATTAATTTAAGAAATACATTTAGTATTTAGTTATATAACTGTATACATAGAGAAGTCAAACCACATTCGTTACTTAATTTAAACAAGTTTATGATGTTTATTATAACTCTGAACCACTAATTAACTTCTCAAACTATGATACAGTATAAAATAATATTTTCAAAGTGATGAAATTTATTTTTCTAAATCAAAATGCATGGTATTGATGTGCTTAATTTCATTCTAAACCACAAACTTATAGTTAAAGTGACTTAGTAACATTGTCCAAATCCTCAAAATCCAATTGAAATTCTAGCGTTTCCCTCAAAGCTTGTTGTATTCTTATCAACAACAAAAAGCATGAGACAGGTTTTGGTTTTTTAAATTTCCCTTTCGTTCAGATGTCAAATTATCCAACGGATCGTCAGAACCGTGTATAAAGTGAGTGCAATGAGTTGGTGAATGTCACTTTGCATTTTTGCTCATTTCTCGGCCATATAAAGTCCATTTAATTTGAAATGTTCACACAACACCTTTGTGGACATATCAGATAACAATAATATATAATATTGTATCAACCACTCATCACTTTTTGCAAAGTTACTAGATCCCTTTAACTTCTTAAACTGTTGGGATACAATGTTGAAAGCATTATATTACTTTAGATCGTTTAATTCGCCGGCAAAGGATGTGAGAAACACTTGATACAATGGCTGCCTGATGCGATGGCTGCCTGATGCGATGGTTGCCCGCGTCTTTCAGTTGTATCACCACCCACTTGATGCATTGGTGTTGGTTGCCCGCATGTTACATTCATATACCATACCAAACAAGTCTCAATGTCATGCGTTACAGTTTCTATGAAGAGGTGTCGGTTACGGCGTTTGCTGGATATTCATGAGATAAATCTCCGCTTAAGAGCGCTTTCGACGAGTGCGATTGAGACAATCAAGTCAAGTGAGACATCGAGCTACTAATCTCCGACTCCGCCTGAGGTGGTTGGTGTTAGGGGTGGGGGATGAGGAAGATGGAGGAGGGGCGTGAGTAAAGGGCAAACGATATGATATTACATGACAGTGCGATGCTTCTGTTCAATACAAAGCTAATTCTTTACTCTGCAGCTAGATGTGGGAGGGGCGAATGAGGAAGTAGACGAGGCTAAGGAAGAAGTGTACCTGAATGAGGGGTTTGTTTATGACAGAGCCATGCTAAGATGTATACCAAGTAAACATGATTGTGATACATTTACCGCCTGGGGAGAGGGAGGGTCGAGGGAGGGGTAAAGAGATAACAGATAAACGGTGTCTGATGTGTATATCGTTGGAGCTGCAGTACATCGCCTAGGGTAAAGAGGTTGGGTTGGAGGTTTGTACAAATAACGTTGCTAGTTCACTGTCGTTTTCTTCAAATTCATCGCGTATAAAGGATCCATTCCTTCTCAGTTGAAGTACACTCAAGAGATAAGCATCTCAATTCGCCTGCATGCTTCCGCGAGAACTGACCTTGATTCGATAATATCCAGATAATTTTGCTTTGTAGGTCAAATTGTTTTACGTATGCTAACACTCATGATTATGTTGCATATTGCGTAGGTTGAGAAGGGGACGGGTACTTAGTCACAATATTTTGAACTTCGGAGATAATCGTGTTTGAAGTTTGGAGCTGGCCTTGTATAAACCCAACTCAAATCTCTTTGATTTGTAATAAACATTTCAAAAATTAGAAAGAGTAATTATCTCAATGTTGCAACCCAATATGATAGAGAAGTATTAGACTACGATGGTGCAAGACGCGGTGGCATTTAGCAACAAACTGTAACGGCTCACTCTCACCGGACGATTGTTCCTCTAAGCGTTGACCTACGATTATCTAGGAAGGAACATGGCGCAAAGTGGTTTAGCTCCAGGGTGCCTTCAGAATAACGATTGTTTTTTGCATGTAGCTATAAACATTCGGGAACCATCGGTATGATGAAGAATGAAGACATTGTAAATATATATAGCGAAGAAATAAGTGATCTTTCTGATTTCAACTTGAACGATTAAGAGATGTGTGACTTTATAGAGCCTACAAAATGCTCGAGCTTGAGTCTATGAAGAACTGATGATGTAAGAAAATAATAAATGGATTAAATACGTGACTATGGAAAAAATGTATGTCTGTAATTTTTAACACGTAGGGGTGATGTACGCGTAGAGGCTCAGAGGGTGTCGATAAATAGATACTTGGAGGGCGCCACCACGGGGCCAACAGCTGTTAAACTTTAATGAGACGCAGAGACTGAATATGCGCAAGAGACGGTGGTTGTCGTGTGATTGGAATGCAAAATACAGATAATATGAGCTATGAGGAATCCGGTACATATCATATTCATGAGCAAGTGAAAGGGAAATGTAATGGGAGATTTGTTGATAATGACTTTCTGTCATGATGACGTTGATGACGCTTTTCCTCTATCTCATTGTAGGAAAATGTCAAATTTATCCATAATACCCCATTGAAAGTTGTTTATGTTTTACTATTAAGTCATCACAATCCCACTGTCAATCAAAATATGCTAATCATTGACCCCGAATTCAAGTGTGTCAGTATGTATTCCAGAAGGAGGGGGCCAGTGCCGGTGTGAGAGCACAGAGTGTCGCGCGAATGCTCTCACACATGGTGGTATATTTCAGAAAATTTGTTAGGATGATGAATGAGTGAAATGAAGATGATGGATGAGGAAGACCAAATAAATCAAGTCTGCCAAGGGAATATAATATGTACCACTGTATTTTCCCAGTGCCCCCCCCCCCCCCCCTCTTCAGTAGTTTCTGATCCCAATTCAGCTTCCTGTACGAGCTTGCAAGGGATTACTTACATCAAGATATATGGCTTGGTGCTTCTCTAGGGCTCTAGATTTTCCCAGAAGAAAAGGATTACATAGATTAGTTTCAAACTTCTTGGTGTTTCCATTTTCCATTTCTGAAAGGACAACGGCATAAGCATGGGCGTAGATCTGTCATTGATACCCATTCAACAGGGGGGGGGGGGGGGTGATCTATTCATTCATCCCCCCCCTGATGAATAGGTATTACGTAAGTCTCTACGCCCATGGGCATAAGGCTGTTCCCTACCCAAATAGTTACTACAAGGCCCACCGGGCTCCCGTAGGCAATGGGATAGAACGCAAAACCACTGGCTTGTAATGTTAAAATCGTTGTAAACAACCCAGGGATAAATTATTCATAAGCTAAGATTTTCATCGTTTCCATCACTTTGCTCACTAGTTTTCTATGTCTCTCTGATCTCTAAAGAATGAATAATTGTTGAATCAGAGATTAAACATAACAGTATTACATGCTTCCACTTCAGTTTACTAACAACGTCATTGTTTTAACTACAATAGTACAATAAACTTGGTCAAAATCGACCCAGAGACGGCTGAAATATCAATAAATATATCTGATCTTATATATAATTATTTGGGGCCCAAATAATTAAATGATTTTTTCAAAAAGTATAACAAATGCTTGCACTTTTTCAAAAAATTTCAAAAGCGTTTTTTAAATAGTTGTTGATGATCTCTCTATTTAATCATTATTTCAATAAAACATCACATGCATAATTTTGTATGAAAAATGGTTGAAACCAATGCCTTTTTAGAAAGCGCCCTCTTGTGTTTTAATGGCTCTTTTTTAAATGATAACGGGCTTTTTACTTAGTCGTTTGTAATTTTGTATACCTTTCGAGCATGGTGGAGTTATAACTATTAGTTTATAATGTTACTGTCCAGGTTTGGTTACTAAAGTTCAGCCTTACCAAAACTGTACTACCCCTTTAACATATTATGAACCATCCAACTCTTGTTGAAAACATTCAACAACCCCAGTTGTTTAAAGTTTACACAACTGTTGTTTTAATTTTTTCTACAACCGTTGTTTAGAATAAATTTTAAACAACCCTGTTGTTGAAATACCAAATACAAAAATGATTGTACTATAAAACGGCAAAGGCGGAATCGAACCGGGGACCTTTGGGTTATAAGACTATCTCGTTTCGCTTGGTTTGCAGTGGGACAAAAAGGGTTTTGTCGCGATGATTTCGCGGTCGAAACTATCACGTGATTTAACACGTTTAATCAACGCTTGAACAATGGCCGCTTTACACAGCCCTTCTTTCTACAACTAATCATGCTACACCTAAGGTTGTATAAAAAGATTCAACAACCATTTTTACACAGCGTTTTAACAGTGTATATAGACCACCTTCCTTTAAAGGCCACTTTTCTGTCTCCTTTCGGGTGTTCTCTATGAGAGGGGTTTTAAATGACTATAGCCAATTATAGAACTATAGAACAATTATTATAGAAGGGAAAAGAACTAGACGAGAGAGTGGCAGATATATATCATTATAGAGAAAAGAAAACCTTGATTACATATGTTTTGAGTGTTAGTTTGTTTGTCTATTTGTCTGTCTGTTTGTTTGTTTGTTTATTGTTTGTTTGTTTGTTTGTTCGTGTGTTTGTTTGTTTGTTTGCTCGCTTGTTTATATCATTGGGGTTCATTTCGACCTTTTGACTAGAGAAGTTAGATTATGTCGAGATATAGAATACTTAATTAATTTTGTGACCTTTTGAAATTGGCAATCAGACTCTGTCGAGATTTCAGCAATAATAAGCAACGTCGTGCTCATATTGTCAAATTCTTGTATATCATTCGAGAATGAAGCCGATCCCGATAGAGAACAATTAATAATGTATGCGTATGTATTACTATATGGTATGAACCAATCATAATACCGAGTCGTCTTTATTATCTTCATACTTAGTCTTCAGAATAATTATACGTCTTCCCCATAGAATCATATTCTCGGCTGTTTACCCACTGTTCATCCAGTTGTGCCCGAAAAACGAATGAACTTTAATGACCCCCCGCGATGGAACAGAAGCAGCTATAGATTAATACAATATGACACGAAAGAGCGTTATCAAGTTCAGGGTTGAACCCCGAAAGGGTGTTTTGCTTTCAAACAACACGGCGATCGATAGCTATAATGAAATAAATAAAATATAATCTGTTTAATATGGATTTCGTGTTCTTTCTTAAGAAATAGAGAAGGAGAGGGAGATATTAGATTTATAGTACTTTTTCAAATTTATTTTGAGATTATTCAGTATGATATCTTTTATTTAAAACTGGAAGTGGCGTACAATGTTCAGACGTATTATAGGGGGAGGGGCGCATGAAAATTATTGGGGTCATACTTCGTGTATTTCTTAATTATTGCAAAAATTTTCACCCTAATGTTTTTTTGTTTAGTTAATTGCCACCCCCACCCCCACCCCCACCCCCAATGGTAGCCACGCTATTGTTAATTATCAAGCATTCAATACTCTTGTCACTTATTCCTAGTTTTACAATAACAATTCTTTTTGTTTGTCCTATTTGCAGTATTCTTGATGATACGGACATCGAGCGCCTAAACGAATCTGACTTCGAGCACTTGACGATGCTCAAGGCCTTGTAAGTATTAGTAAAATAATTATAAAGATGTGAATAATCAAAAGAATATGATATTTGGAGTACCCTCCGAAAGTCGGAGTACCCTCCGAAATTCGGAGTCGCATTTAGCAGTAAAACATTTCGCCTTTTGAACTAGTAATAAATAATAATGTGGTGATATTCTATAGCACATAATAATGGTTTAAATCAAGTTGCACAAGGTTTCTGGCAAATGTATAAAGTGTAACTCTTTCTTCTTTTTTCTTCTTATTATTTTCAATTAGGGGCGGGTATGACTGGGTAATCTGGTTCTGTAGTCTGCTTTTGTGGATAATATTAGCCTTTCTTAAATGAAATAAAGTTTAACGCATTTGAGTGACGAAAGATAGAAGAATCCAAAATTTGTATTTTCGTATATTTTGAAAATGCCTTATCATTATAGTTACATAACTTATATTTGTCATAATTGTTTATTAGGAATTATGTATATAATTTAACGCACTAAATCGTATTGTCGATATCTGGCAAGTTTAATGGTCGTGTATCATGAAAACAACACTACAAGCTTTAACAGTGACGTAGTTATTGTGTGTATGATTTTATATTAAAGGGATCAAGTAACATTGTCCAAATCCTCAAAACTTTCTTGGAACTCTAGAGGTTCTCTCTTAACCTGTTAACAATATGAGCATGGGACAGGTTTCGGTTTTTCGAATTTCCCTTTCGTTAAAAAGATATTTACGATTGAAGTGTTCAGATATTTAACTATCCACTTGATAGACACAACCGTGTACAAAGTCAGTGTAATGAGTTAGTGAATATCACTTTGCATTTTCGCTCATTACTCAGCCATTATCTACATCCAACGTACAATTTTCACACGTCACTCGGTGGACATATCAGACCACAACAATACAAATTGTACATTATATCAAACACTCATTACTTTTTGCACATGTCAACAAAGTTACTAGATCGCATTCGTGTATATCGTTTTTTTGTTTTTTTGTGCAGAGAAATCTCAAGTTCACATAAGCTATCGACGATTGAAACCGGAGCGTTTTCAAATCTTCCGCATTTGAAGTTGATGTGAGTATTTATTGTTATAAAACAGGCTAAGATTTGGCAAAATCGTACTATTAGAGCAACTGTAATAGTGAAGTTCAAAAGAAAATAAATAATTCTTGAAAAATTCCTTTGCCCCCTGAGAAATATTTGACCTTACGGCCATAGCATCCTTGTTTTATCTCTACTCATCTAATACCTGAAATATTCATAGATAACGACCGAATTTCGAACAGCTTGAAATAACCTTGATTTTTCTTGCCAAACACTCAATATTGCCAATTCCCATGTCTCATTCAAATTTTATTTTCATAAATTATTTTTGCGCCGGTTAATCTGATTTGGGGCAAAAATAGTCTCATAAATTTGGGGAAAACGTCGTATTCGGGCAGAATCGTAGTATATTGGGGCTGTCGTATTTTGTTTTAATACGCGAACTATGATTATTTGGGCAATAGTATTCAGCCCCCTAAATCAGCAAAATACCCATTATACCCATGTGTTGTATGCCTCTAGTCATTTGACATTTTCAAATAGACCTTGCTCGAATTTCGAACGAAAGTAAGAAATCACCTTGATCTTTGTTGCAGAGCACTCAATATTGCACGTCATGATATCTTGATTCCCGTGTCTATTTCATAATTCATATTATAATAGGTGTAAAATAACAGTGAAGGCGGGTTTGCATGGGAAATCTTGCAAAGAAGCAAACTGTGATACTAAAACAAGCTTTCCAACATTCTAAACACGTCATCAGTATAATATTGTTCATCATGTTATATTAAAACCTGTTGTGTTTTACTATTAATTTTCCATTGGATATTGTTGTTTCTTATCTCCAATATGTGTGTTTTCAGAGAGCTGCGAAACCTCCCGCTAAGGATGCCTCTGAACTCGATATTCAAAAATCTTCCGGAGGTCAAGCAACTGTAAGTATAACAACAGTGGAGAAGCGAATTTTAGTACATTTTAAGAAAAATATTTAATTTGAATTACTTGGTAACAGTAGCGTATCGCCGAGGTGTGTGTGTGGGGGGGGGGGGGGGGGGTGGGGGGGGGGGGGGGGGGTGACGACCGTAACAGTATAAAGCATGAGGGGGAAATAGTTTACAAAATTAAGAAATACCTAGAGCGTGCCAACCCCTCCCCCCCCCCCCCCAAGAAATATCGATCCGACCTCGCTGCGCCACTACTTATTTCTTCCTCTTCCCCCACCTCTCCTCCCCCCCCCCCCCCCCCCACTCTCCCCACATCTCCCTGCTCTCCCCTACCCTCTTAGCCCTCTCTATCTTTTTCTCTCTACACCATGAGGCTTTGCTTGTTTGTATAAACACTTTTTATTTTGTTCACGAATACGGCATTATAAGAATCAAAGAGCACAACTTCCATATTAAGTCAAATGTTAATTAGCTCATATCAAGATCAATAGGTTGTAAAATACACTTGATAATTCAGTCGACCTGTTTCCTGCAGTGAGTGTCATGCATGTATTATGATAGGTGACCGTATACTAAGCAGTTATTTGAAAATAGAATAACAACCACTATCGCTTCAAAAAAGCAATATCTCCTTTTTTGTCAATTCGAGATATTCAAGATTAAACACGTTAAAGATGTTGAAATACAAAAATATACAGAGTAAATGATAACAAAATCAGTACGCCGTAATAAACAAGCGAAGTATATTAATTTTCATTTGAAAGGTGTCGTACTTTTAAAATGTCAGTACTAGCGTTTGATGTAACTTTGCAGACTAAATTATCTGAGTTCCGTTATTTTATTTGCTCATTTTCATTTGTTTAATATTATACTATTTCTGGTCAGTTTGTCCTATGTTTGAATTTCCGTCCTTTGTATTACATCAGAGTGATGACGGGATGTTACCTAGACGACATTCCGGACCTGAGCACTTTCGCCCAAAACGAGGAACAGCGCATAGCTAAAATGTAAGTATAATTCAAAATTAAAATCACGGCAAAACTAAAGGTTTGGAGATGAACAGATATAATTTGATAGCCTAAAATCTTTTCCAACTGCCGTAATAACAGCAAATTAATATGGTATGGTTCTTTAAACAAATTCTACTTGATTTCGGATGTAAGGAGATGGTTTAAACCGGTCGATCGCCTGCCCACTAAATCACGTGTTGGGGCTTGCCTGACATAGTTTACAAAAATCAATGTGTGATTAATGATAATGCATAATTATTACTATATTATAACAATGATTAGCTGAGCGTGTAGTATCAGACTTTGGTACACCACACACTTGGGTTTCCGCCTTGTTAGCCGACTATTCATCAGTCAGATCATACATTAATTTTAGCAAGCAAAGAGCCTATGCATGAAGTTTTAATGCTATTTTTGATCATTATCTTGAACGATTCCATGGCCATAATTATGGTATCCGTTCGATGCATGATCATTCGATATCCAGCTGAGACTGAAGAGTTCTTAATACTATTATAAGATGGGATCATAAATGAGCCGCCCCAAGGATGAACATGATGATGATGATGGGAGGGAAGGCGGGGCAAAAGTGCACGGGTGTTGGTAAGATGAGATGCCACTCGACATTTTCCAAACCAAAGGGACTCCGTCAACCGAACAGGATGTGGAAATATCACATAGCGTAATAATTGGTCGCTTTCACCTCCTTTTTTTTGCTATGGCGAACTATCGAATAACGGCTAATAGATCAGCGTGGTTGGTATTTATTACGATGTGCTACTGATTGCATGGCGTCTCTGAAATGAAAATCCCAACATGCAGCAGACATCGTTCAAAATGTTGTTATCCAGGGACCCGAATCAGCAATTCCCATGTCATCTTTGATTTCTTTCCCTCGCAAACCAAGCTCGTATTTCTCTTAAATCTTGACTTTATGGCCCCGATATGATTATGAGCACGGTGCATTATTATATGGAAGTGTTAAAGGTGCACATAATCATACTTAAAATGCCCTAACGAACAATTTAATAATGTAATGCCACGTGAAAACGTACAGAATATTTATTCATTAAAATATTTAAAATAAAATCATATATTCATATTTGAAGTCACGCATTTTAAGCTGAAAAAGAAGGTGATGTTAAGGGTGAGGTAACAGAAAATTATTTGTAATCAATAATGTTGTGTTCTTTCTTGTCAATCATTATGCAGTGATCTGTCCAATAACAACATTAAGATTCTGAGACCGGACGCATTCAAAGGACTTCGGGTCCACAAACTGTAAGTATTCAAGCAGGCGTTTTCCTGTTTGGTTTGGCTATTTATGTATCTATTCTATTACAATTTTTATCCTGTATTTATGTATTTATTTATTCATTCATCATATCTTTATTTTAATAATGTATTGATGTATAATATATTTGTATCTACTCATTTATGTATGTACTTATTTATATAATATATAATACATATTATGTATTAAAACATATTTTACAAAAAAATCAAGGTCAGCATGTTTTTGTTTTGTGGCCACGTATATGTCCTGTTTACAACACTAATGCATGAAATAAAATCACCATAATAGTATTACAATTTGTGTGTAAGTATATTTTATTGTGCAATGCCAAGATATTTCTTTCATGAAGGAACGGGAAACAAACAAAATATCATAGGCAGATGACTTGTTCCGTTGTGTACATAATGCCTATGATCATACGATATAATTAAACGCTTCACATGTTTGTGTTTGATTGTGGATGATTGATGTATTTGTATTTTGAATGTTACAGATTTATAGCTAATATATATACATGTATACACTACTCACAAAAAGTAAGTACCCCCCTAGCATTTTTTCATATATCTCACAAAGTATTTCACCGATTTTGATCATTCAAACGGTAATGGATGCGCAATTTTCTTACGCACAATGTGAGTGGTAAATGGTTACGTTTTCATCATCAAAAAATGAATTTTCTAAAACAAAGTGCAAAAGAAAAGTTGCACTTTCAGTTTTAATTGGCATAGTGGGTACATTTTGTATACGAGTAAACATCTTTATTGAAGATTACCCGACTCACAAATCTATTATGTAATGCTGCATTGTTCTTAGTGACACCATTTTTCAAAAGCATGAATTTTTTCTAAAACAATAGAATAGGCCTTTCAATATGAAATTGTTGGGGATTAGAATGGCCGAAGTCATGTCCTGTTTTCATCTTGATTGGAGTTGGCCTAATTCACTAATCTGTAGTACTACTGCTGCATTGTTCATTGTGGAACCAGTTTTCAAAAGCTTACTCGTGTACAAATTGTACCCACTATGCCACATAAAACTGAAAGTGCAACTTTTTTGTGCACTTTTTTTTAGAGAATTCATTTTTTGATGATGAAAATGTAATGCTATGGCAACCATTAACCATTCATATTGTGCGTAAGAAAATTGCGCATCCATTGCCGTTTGAATTATCAAAATCGGTGAAATGCTTTTTGAGATATATGAACAAATGCTAGGGGGTACTTATATACTTGTTGTGAGTAGTGTCATGTTCACTACCTGCCCAGCGTGCATCTATATCGTCTAAATAGAAATATCAAGGACAAACAGTGGTAGCAAGCCGCAACATTTAAAACCAAGACCTTTTTAGTGAAGGAATCTACACTTTATTTTGTCTTATTGTTCGTTGTAAAATAATATTACAAAATAGTTTGATATTGATACGTCCCTACTCAGCATGACATATTATGATGTAAAGGAGGCACAGTAAAGTTAATGTTATTCATGGCGATGTGTAGCACAAATGAATACAGAATACAATATAACTTTCTGTGTTATGTTGACATACACGATGTAACTCAATTTATATACCCCTCCCTCCAAAAACCCCATGGTCTTTAAACACAGTTGATTTTCGCCCGTAAATGGTTTGATTTTGCTCCATAACTTCAAATGATTATGTCATAATAGTCGTGTTTTCTTGTTGTCAAATATGTAGGGAATGGGGAATCGAATGGGAAGGGGGCTGCAGTCACCCAATGCAAACTCAGTCTCTTACACCTATAATTCTATATTATGTTATGTAAATGTATAATTATGTGCTTACCTCATGTCATATACGCTCATCTTTCCTCACAGAATATTGGCTCGAAACAAGATTAATTACGTGCAGGATTACGCCTTCAAAGGTTCCACCATTATCAGCCTGTGAGTATTGGTTAACAAAACTGTATAATCCGTCCCGGGGAGAGGAAGTTAAAGTGATCCATTACCTTTAGTCAAATTCAATCAAAATCACTTAGAGCTTCCACATTTATCTTGTATCTTGGAGCTTGGAAGCCTTGGATTATGGTAAAAGAAGAATTAAATATCGGAAATAATAGCGCTAGTGATATTCGTTTGTATCGCAATGTAACTATGGTCAACAAGGAATCTAAAAAGATCACGATGTTTCGTGCGCCGCTGCAACACTTCGTCAGGTGATACAAATCTACTGTAAGCAAGGGAATATAAATACCCTAAGAATTAAATAGGTTCCTATTTTTCGAATGTCTCCCTAATCATTGAAATTTGTATGACGTTGTATGAATTAAAAAGCGATCCGGGAAGCTTTTCGATAAAATCGAAATCTTTGGGAGGTAGGCGATACAATCGGACATCAATTGCCGCCTTTTTCACTGGGTAAAAAATGTTCCTGTTCTATGAAATTGTCACACATCATTCAAACCAACCTTGCAATGATGATATTAGTATATTATGATTGAAGTATCAAATATCACTTTGGGAAAAATTTGTTTGAAGTTAATGGATCACTTTAAAGAGAAGTCCCGTGAGTTGTATAGTCACACCTCATGCATGCAAAGGCATCTGATTCATTATTCGTAAAGAGTATAGTGAAAATATAGTGTAATAAGTACCGTAATATCGGGAATTGACTGCTATCTTATGTTGACAGTCCCCCTTAACCCCTTCACTACTTACGGCGACCTGGTGTCTCGGGTTTCCATGAGGCCTACTATTAGACGGGAACCATTTTTCAGGTCCAGAGCAAAGACTATTTTATATACTTGAAAATAATTATATTCTGCTCCTTTTGTGGCAAATAAATGACGCTTATCGAAATATTTAAGTCTGATCTAATACCTTCATTTATGTTTTGTTCTCCCTAAAATAGCTTAGTTTAACATTTTATTACAATCTTACTGAAGCAATGATAGCGGAGTTCCTTGTAAATATTAAGGAATTCGAAATATAGAATCTGAAATGACTATGTATTCATTCCGGAAGCACATAATGGCTCCAACCACAATAACTGTTCAATATGTATTTCATAGTATTTTCATGGTTAGGCATAATTTGAAAATGCTTTAATTTTCATTAAAATGCGGGGGCAGATAATGCCTTTTGTATAGGTGGGAGTGGTGGTCAAACAGCAATATTCGGAGGCCGGGGGGGGGGGGGGGGGGAATGGCACTTTTATGCAATTATGAAGTTTTTCTGCTCTGTTGCATAAGTGAAAGTCATTGATGATGCTGTATGATCTTGGAATGGGTTTTTACTATATGCCCAAATTAATTCAACTTCAATTATTATCAAAATCTCGCCTATATTTGTAATCATATTTGACTATCCTTTTCTATGATAAATCTTGCAAATGTATACAGGTCTCTGGGACACAACCCAATCACTGAGCTTGCTGAGAACGCCTTCGCTGAATTTGAAGGGCCACAAGACCTGTAAGTGACCTCATCATAATAATGTCAATATGCTATATGTATTTTTTTTTTATTGCTGCTTTGATTCTGATTAATAACAATTGAACGACAAATTTGATTGCTTTGTCTGGATAACGTGTTACTTCGTAGCATATACAGATCGGGGCACGCCAATTATTAGGGGCATAGTCAATGTATTTTCTGCATGCTATTTTCTGCATTGGGGGAACGCGACATAAAGGAATTGTAACATAATAACGTGGATAATATTTGTTTCTCATTCTGTTTGTATTCTATATAATGATTAACAATTATTTCCAATTGCCTGAACATCGTGATGATTGTGAGTTACTGAGGCTCCCTTTGACTGCGGTCATATTTCGCTCGCATCCTTCAACTCGGTTTTGAACACTCGCTTTACAGAATTACTTAGTTTCGAATTACCTGATAAATGAATCATGCTAAATCGTTCAAATGCATAACATGCTATTAACGAGGTAGTTCAGTTCTGGTTTAGAGGGCGTTTCAGGATATATATACATTATATTTATATATATATTGTGATTTGAATAAATGTTGGGGACCAAATTTTATTCAGAAAGTATTAATAAATCCTTACATTTCTGAAAATATACCAAAATGGCTTTTAAATTGTTTTTGATGATCTCTCTATGGTATAATTATTTTTTACCAAACAGCACATTCACAAATTTTGATATAAAAACCGTTTAAACTCGAGGGCCCGGATTCACAAAGGAGGTTTGTGTAAACCACGGTTTAAACAATGGTCTTTATCTATGGAGTGCTGCTCGTAGACAAGTAACACAATTTATAATATCTAATGATATGACTGTAAGTGCTTGCTAACCAGCAAATTTTACCATCTGAGAAGACAAACATTTATTTGGTGCCTTTAGTAAATGTGTATCATCAACATTGTTAACAAGTAAGGAGCCGACATTCTTTCTCCATAAGTTTACAAATGGCACTCAAACCATGGTTTACACAAACCTCCTTTGTGAATTCCACCCGAGGTGTCTGGAGGGCTGAAAACAGTCTTGTAACTTAGCCGCGGTTATATGTTTTGTTTTATTATTCAAGCCCATTGAGTTATAATTGTTAGTTAATGATAACTGGCGAATTTTAGTTACTACAGTTCTGTTTGACCAGAACTGCACCATCCCTTCTATCTATTATTCAAACAATCATCTCGATCAGCGAAAAGAAACATGAAACATATTCGACCATTTGAATCTCGATGTGTTACAAATTATACTAATAACTCCTTCAGTAAATAATTGCAACGCTAATGAAAACAACCGAATTTTGTTTAATTGTCACCTCTATTTATCTTTATTCCATTTCTCTAAAGATCTCTGGAGCAAACCTTGATCCAGCACCTTCCTACGACGGGGCTGAAGTATTTGATCGAACTCAATCTGATGGAGACGTATAGCCTAAAGCACTTCCCATCCATCTTTCGCTTCGAGCGGATACGCGTTGCCAATTTGACGTACTTCAGCCACTGCTGTGCGTTCAACTATCAGACTCAAGAGACATATGGCAACCTAAACAAGCAGAACATCACCACCAAATTAGTGCGCCCAACGTCTTGTCCCTCTTCCACCACACCACCTGTCACCAACAAGGCTTCGGGAACGTTCGGCTCGGTGGTGACCTTGGTCCCTGGTTCAGACACGATGTCACGGGGTGCCGAGGTCGAGGATTATGGCCTTTCCATTTTCCCCGCCTTTTCCTCGATGAAGGAGTCACAATCCCACTACCTACCCTTTGATTTTAATAACCTTTCAGTGGAGGAACATCCCCCAGGGGCTAAACCAACCATTGACGGAGGAGCCTTCCACACTGTGGTCCTCGATCCAAATAAGTCGTACAACCACAGCGGTAGCAGGTGTGACGGCGAGTTGGTTCCCATTGACTACTCGGATGTTGTGTGCACTCCACAGCCCAATGCCTTCCACCCTTGTACTGACGTCATGGGGTATGTATTCCTCCGTGTCATGGTGTGGATAGTTTCCAGCACAGCTCTCATTGGCAACTTCATCGTCCTCTTCGTTCTTGCCTCTCAGCGACACAAGATGACGGTTCCCAAGTTCCTGATGTGCAACCTGTCTTTGGCCGACCTTTGCATGGGTTTGTATCTGCTCATGGTGGCTTCAGTTGATGTTCACACGGCTGGGGAATACTTTAACTACTCATTTCAGTGGCAGTATGGCGCTGGTTGTAGTGTAGCGGGTTTTATCTCAATGCTGTCCAGCGAGCTGTCAGTGTTTTCGTTAACAGTAATAACCATTGAGAGATGGTACACTATCATTTACGCTATTGATCTCAACAAACGCATTAGACTTCGCCTTGCAGCCAGGATCATGATAGGGGGATGGGTGTTTTCGATCCTGGTGGCTGTCTTACCCCTTTTCAAGATCGGAAACTATGGAATCACAAGCATGTGTTTGCCGTTCTACATCGCAAACAGGAACGACAAAGTCACAATTGCCTACGTTGTAGTCATACTATTCGTTAACACATTTGCATTTGCCGTCATTTGCGCCTGTTACATCAAGATGTATCTTTCAGTGAGAAACCCGCACACGGTCATGCAACGGAAAGACTCCAAAGTCGCCAAACGTATGGCGGTTTTGGTGTTCACCGACTTCGCTTGTTGGGCACCCATGGCGCTGTTTGGTCTATCAGGTGCATTTGGCCGTCATTTGCTCACCACGAACCAATCCAAAATATTCATCGTACTCTTCTATCCGATAAATTCATGTGCCAATCCTTTCCTGTACGCCATATTCACCAAAGCATTTCGCCGTGACTTGTGCCTGCTGCTAGCAAAGCATGGTATCTGTGAGAGACAGGCAATGAAGTATCATCCCACAGCAACAACAGGCCAACGATCCGTGTCACAAATCAACTCCACTGCACACGACAGGAACAGGCTAAATCACAGAGATTCATCTGGATCGGTTCTAACGGGGGTAACCAGCGATAATCATTCGTCACTAGCACCGTATGATAGAGACTACATCTCCAACGGCAGTCCACACCACGGCCCGCGGGCCAATTCGATTCCAATGGTGGCGCTTCACGAAGACGGCAACGAGGACGAAGATAACTCAAACTGCCAGCAGGTATCTCCGGCATCGTCCTCGGCACCATTTGCTAAACGCGTGAGCGTCACCTTTGAAGTAAATGGTGACGGCTTGGAAACGGTACCAGAAGAGGTCCACCAGAATGAAAATTACGATGGCGGGTATGAAACCAGCGTGTCGTTCTACTCCCCTGATGGTGTAGTACCCAACTCTGAGCCCATGGACCCCCAATATTATAAGGAGAAACAGTGTCTGCTGTTGCCTCATCAGGTCAGTTCAGGTTACCATGTGACCGATGATGCCGACACACGATGCGCAGTGAAGGGTGGTGATATGAACCGTAACAATTGCCGCCTAAACTTGGCCCCACACCGGGATAAGTATGGCCACGCGGAAGAGGGCGATACGTTTAGGAAAAACAGCCGGGCCGATAGTGGCATTCAATCTGTGAACACAACGCCGACTGAGAAGGACGTGCATAGACAGCTCGAAGGTCACCATCTACCTTGCGCCATGGACCACGAAACTGTGCTATGAGTCACCACTTTAAGGTCACCATCTGCCATGCATGCACCATGGATCACGAAACCATGCTTCGTGTCACCGTGGCGCCTAGAGGTCACCATATATCACGTACCATGGACCACGAACCTGTGCTATGAGTCACCACTTGAAGGTCACCATCTGCCATGCATGCACCATGGATCACGAAACCATGCTTCGTGTCATCGTGGCGCCTAGAGGTCACCATATATCACGTACCATGGACCACGAACCTGTGCTATGAGTCACCACTTGAAGGTCACCATCTGCCATGCATGCACCATGGATCACGAAATCATGCTTCGTGTCACCGTGGCGCCTAGAGGTCACCATATATCACGTACCATGGACCACGAACCTGTGCTATGAGTCACCACTTGAAGGTCACCATCTGCCATGCATGCACCATGGATCACGAAACAATGCTTCGTGTCACCGTGGCGCCTAGAGGTCACCATATATCACGTACCATGGACCACAAAACCGTGCTTTGAGTCACCACTTGAAAGTCACAACATACAGCATTGTGTCATGAACAAAGCTGTCACGTAATTTCCCTTGTAAAAAAGTACTGCGAGTACTGCGGAAAAACTGCAGTACTACTGCGGTACTACTGCAGTAGTACTGCAGTACGAATGCAGTACTGGCAGTACTATCGCAAAATTCGCGGTACTCTTACTGTAGTTCTGCGGTAGTACTATGGTAGTACCGAGGTACAGCAGTATTACTGCAGTATAGTAGTACCGCAGTAGTACCGCAGTACTTGTAGCGCAGTACTATCGCAGTAAATTTACCGACCAACCGTCCAATTTACTGTACTGCGGGTACCGCAGCAAGTACTGCGGTACTACTGAAGTACTTTTACCGCAGTAGTACCGCAGTACTTTTTTTTACAAGGGTTGAGTCACTGCTCAAAGACTAATGTGCGCCATAGACCACGAAGCCATGCTATGATCCGCCGCACAAGGTCATCTGCACCATGAAATAAAATAAGAACGTGCTTTGAGCCACCTCTGGAAGACCACCTACTACCGTTGATTTACCGTATAATGTCACTTGCACCATTCATGATGCGTCAACAGGTGGGGGACGGGGGGGGGGGGGGGGGACATATCCCCCATCCCCACCTCACTTTTGAAAGTGGGGGGATATAGTGTAATTTGTCCCCCCCCCCCCCCCACTTTTTCATATGTATTACATATTACATAATGTATGTATGATTATATAGCTGGAACTATGGCTGATTCAATGAAATCAATCTCGAGTCTTGAATCTCAAATGGGTACGCCACTGAGTATTAGTATATACATTGACAACATGCGATGAGTGAATGGATATTTCATATTTGTTTTTTCATTATGAAATTTTAAAAAATTCAAGATTGGTCGATCATGTGGTGACGGAGGTCAATTCATGACATGTATACACAATTGCGTATCAATCAAAAATTAGGTCTTGGGTATTAACCAGATTGCACAATTTTAGGTCCAATAATGAAAAATCTCCCTACTGTGGGAGGGGGGACACCCCCCTCCCACACCCTCCCCCCTCGGTCGCTTCGCTCCCTCGGGATTGGTCGCTCCGCTCCCTCGCAATGTCCCCCCCCCACTTTTTAGTAGCTGTTGACGCCCCTGGTAACTGCGTCCAGTTACTGCTCGAATATCACCAACTACCGTGCGCCGTGAACCTTGAGTCAAAGCTTGAAGCTCATTTGCTACAGTCAGTGTGCCATGGAACACAATTATCCCTCCGATACCCGATATCTCTCGGTTTATAATGATGAAGTAAAAGAAAGTGGAAAAGGCCTCGTTTGCCATTGGTCCATGTTTGCATGTGCCCTGATTTGAATTTGTGCTACATTCATGCTCCATATACAGTTCAAACAAGGTCCGACTTGCATAAACCCTTCATATTTGAATTATAGAACAAACTCAAGGAAATGTTGAAGAAGTGCACAACGCAAATGGCTGCCTCGAAAAAGAGAGGCCGTTTTATAACGGGATTTAACAGCTAGCTACACTAAACGTCCCCGTGCCAGTCATGGGATCGTTGGCGGGTTTGGACGTGGTTGCTGGGCCAAGTTGGCTTCATCTTTAAGCCTTTTGTAGGCCCACTTTGCATACATTGAATCCAGAGTCGGATCGCATTCAGGATTGGTTCTCAAAATATTCGAGTTGGAGTCTATGTTACTACAACATAATCAGTATTGTCTTGTTAAAGGTTAAAGAACACCAACGTGACATACCAGTGTTATTATAATCATAGATCATGACACTCGTCATAGATGTAGCTACCCCCCCCCCCCCCCCCCTATTAGTTGACAAAATGATTAGAAGCATAAGGGGGAAACCGTTTTAAAACATTATGAAGAGGTACGTGTCCCCCCCCCCCCCCCCCCCCTACAACAAAATCAGTCCGACCATGCTAGGCCCACTGACAATCGTAGTTTTATTCAAATGCTGTGGCCTTGTGGTTTGAGCGCACGCATATATTTCTGGTAAGCCGGTCCGTCGCAATCGAGGCAGCGCCAGAAAGTTCATCATTATAATATGTATGTCCTTGTTTTTGTAAGGACTGTAAAAAGTAGTTATAAATATTAGCGTATATAATTACAAATGTACAAAGAAACTTGAAGTGCAATGAAGTCAAGCAGGCTCTTGGGTTTTTTTACAATTCGAACACTATAAAGAAATGTAATGTATCATATTTATATGTATTGGTTCTTGCAATCATAGAGATCTGCCTTGATTCAATTTTATGTTTCAAACCTGTTTCTAAAATATGATAAAATCAGTTATTTTTAAACCCTCCTTATTTCCAGTTTGTTTTGATATCATTTTTATGTGCCCATTAATTTTGTCATTTCGATTTTAGTGCTAACAATTATTTTGGAAACTTATTCAGATTTTAGGGCAAATTTATCTGTATTATATAGATACAGCAATATTGCTAAATTTGTTTCGAGTACAAGCTGTTATTTTATGCACTTTTTCTTGATGGATGTGAATTGGTTATTTGCAATTGTGAAAGCAACTCTCATTTTGAAAGGTATTCAAAACAATGTCGTCACATTAATTGTTAACCTGTTGTGGCGGCCGGGCTACGGAAGGTGTGGCTGGAACCGTGAATCCCACCCATTTATAAACTTTTTAATCCCACCTCCCCCACCCCTAGACAGATACCCCATTTTGTTTTATATGATAACGATTGCTTTAAAATGTTTCTGACACTGGTGCTAAGGCTAAGTTGGCACGATTAAAAATGCATTATTGGAACAGAATATTAAGTTGAGGATCAGTATGACATAAATGACATTACTTTAAACGATTGTATGAATAGTATCAATATTTCAAATAACTTTTCACCAGAGTATCACAATAATTATATCACAGTTTGATGGCATAAAATCCTGCAGGGGGAGTAGCAGGGAACATAATATCATAATATCAAGGTTATATTGGTCGCACTCGTTGTCAGTGTCAGGGTGTGACAAACAGTTTGAACAAATTAGTTTCTGAATCGGATGTGCAGGACTATATATAACTGATCCCGGCCTCCGTCCCCGCCATGCATTACTAATGAGCATTGGTAATATGTAAGGGGGAAATCATAACACATAGCAACAGTCAATAGGATACAAAATTCCACAATCGTCAGACGGTCAGATGGAAGGACTTTGAATAAATCCATCTTGTATTCACAATTGCCGCTTAACTTGTGTACTGATATATGGTTTAACCCAGTGGAATTAATGGGTTACCAATATGGGCCCATGCAGTTTACGTCTGTGTTAACCGCCTAATATTGCCCTAAATTGTTGTCATTTCCCAATCATACTTGCAGTATTTTCGTCTACATTTTTGTGTAAAAAGTAACAAATATATATTTTACTGTGTGTGCGTGTATGTGTGTATTTTGTGGTTGTATTTGCGTGCGTGTGTTTGTGCGTATGTGTGTATTTTGTGTTTGTATGTACGTGCGTGTTTGTGCGTATGTGCGCCCGTGTGTGCGGTGTGTGAGCGTGTGTTTGTATGTAGGTGTGTTGCACTTGTAAGAATCTTGATGCAGGTAAGCACCTGCGTTTGTGTGCATTCGTATTATTTGTGTGTTTTAATCTTAATTTGTATTCACATTTGGTATGATTCATGCGATTTCTTGTAGAAAGGCATGCTCAAAATATTAGTATTTTAATATCTTTGCTGCACTCTATATAAACATGTTCAACCTGTTCAATACATGCAGATAATTACATATTGGTGTATAAATTAAATATGATTATGAACCGTTATTTCCGTTATACCTGTTATTTCACTGTGTAAATAAAAAGAATATATATACAGTATATATATAATGAGTAATGCAGATCATGGAGAAAAAAAAGCGACAAACAAAACATGTTTTTGTTACCCAAAATGTTTAATTATTTTCATATCATCATACATGTACTGGTCATGATGGCGTGATGGCAGTTGTTGTTATGGGGCTGGAGTGAGGAATGGATGATGGTAATGGTGACGGTGATGATTGTTGGGATGGCGGTCGTGATTGAACGCGCTGGAGATGTTGATTGTGCCATTGTGATGTGGACAGTAGTTATGGTAGTGGTGGTACAAGTGTAAGCATGTGATCCATTAGGATAGTTGAGTTTTGGTATATAGGGCGCTACACAAAATAATGTTTTTGTGAGATAATGAAATACTGAGTGTCAAATTCAAAAGAGCATTAAATTTTAATAACGGAATAAACTTTATTTGATCAAAATCGGTTCAGAAATGGCTGAAATATCCTTAAACATAACCATATGTAATAAATGTGGGGCCCCACAATTATTCAACAATTTTGAACCAGCCGTTAGAAAAATTCAAAAATGCTTCCTCTTTACACAAATTTATGAAAGAGGTTTTTAAATAGTTGTTGATTATCTCTCTATCTAATCACCATTTTAACAAAAACATCCCATGCACAATAATTGATGTAAAATAGTTGAAACCAATGAGTGTTTAATGAGTTTTAACGGCTCTTTTTGAATGATAACTGGCTTTTTACTTAGTCATTTGTAATTTTGTATTCCTTTCGATCATGGTGGAGTTATAACTATTAGTTTTTAATGTAATGGTGCAGGTTTTGCTCACTAAAATTTGGTTTGACCAAAACAGTACTCTCTTTACCAGAACTCAACTATCCCTTTAACGTTGTTAAATTCAACCAAAATCACTTGGAACTTCCAGATTTCTCTTACACATTGTTTGGCTTACGGTAACAGAAGAATGAAATGGGCTTTGAATTGATTTTTCAAAATAATGTCTCCCTAATTATGGAGATGTTTAAGATTGAATTGAAAGCATTCCAGAATGCAGTCAAAATTAATTGGCAGTAGGTGATAAAAACTAACATCAATGTTCACCTTGTTCACAAGATAAACAGTTTTTTTTTCTATGAAATTACCACATATCATTCAAAAGAATCGTACAATGGCCTTTTTTCAATGATTGAAGTCTCAAATATCACTTTCGGAAAAACGTTAGGGAGTTAATGGATCACTTTGATCATAAATATGTTGAGCCAAATATCAACTATCTAAGTCAAAACAAACGATTCGATAAAGAAATCTGTATTTAAATATTAACATAATGTTTAATATTTACACATAGTTATGCAATTATACTTCATGATGCTATAAATCTTTATGCGAGATGCTTCGTTACAACATTCAACATAATTTTGAAGAAACAAAAAATGGCCACTGCCAATTGCTACGCTGTGACTACAGTGCTAGTGATAGATATAACAATTGCTGTAATATTTGTAAGGAGTAAGTAGGTGGAGGGTCTCGTTTCCTTGGACAAAAACTCTCAGACCAAGTTCATACATCATTTTCTTGAACAATTTTTACCGATTTCTGAAGAAAAAGAAGAAAGAATATACTAGATTCAAATCTTGAATGAATAAACTGCATACATCTCTATGTTATTTAAACATCTACGAAAAAAGAAAGACTACAGTAAATTAAAAGAAGGAATAAACTGTATATGTGACCTCACACCACAAAACGACCAATAAGTCGGGAAAAATGATTGTGCTAAGTAATTTACATGACAGTAAAGTATAAGTCCATACCTTTAAAATGGTATATAATTTGTCATATTTGGACTAAAAGAACCCTCTCAAAATGAGCAGCCAAGATTTGGAACATGGCTGAATCAGTTTTAAAGTTATGGAGAAAACAGGCCGTTTCAATGATCGGCGTCCATTCGAGCACTGTAATCTGATCATATTTATTTGATTAAAAATCATATTTAAACATGATTTATGATGCTCAAAATTTCACAAAAGGTAGATTATGATACCCTCATTCAGGAAATACCAAAATCCTGAATTTCATATTTTAAAACAAATTTGGCTATATCAGCTAATAACAAACTACCACGGCGACATAACGGTCGTTTTGTGGTGTAAGGTCACATATCTCAGTTATTTGATCGTCTACAATTTAATTTAATTTCCTCCACAGCCAATCTATGGCAAAACATGGAGTTTCAAATTAAGTAAACATATAACAAGAAAACCAATAGACTGAGGTTTGACAGAATGCAAGACAGAGGATTGGACAATGATCAATTAATTTGTCAAAATCTGGTACACTGTGGTGTAATTTTCGTATCATATTTCTGTACATGCCATGAAACAACATAATTGTTCAGAACAGGCACTTCTTGTTTAAGGAAAATTATAAATATTTCAGATCATATCATTATAAATACAAATAACTGACTGAAATTAACCCTGAATCATAACACAGATAATAGTATTAATAACATTATCAATATCAATATCAAAAATAATGACAATATGAATAATAACGATAAACAAATAATAATAACATTAATTTAACATCAATATGATACCCAATAATATAAAATGTGGTAATAATGCAAAATAACTGAATTTTCCAAGTTTTGATGATTGATTCCTTTATAGATATTTTAGATCCAGTTAATCACTCCCGAGAAAATTGTAAGTGATAATAAGCAAATGTAAGCACCATATTCATGATACAGTCAAACCTGTCTATAAAGACTACCCAGGGGAGACAGAAAATGTGGCCTTTATAAGCAGGTTTCTACAGACAGGTTCATGTACATGAAAACTGCATTCAAGGGAGTGAAGATTAGTGGTGTCTATATAATAGACAGGTGGGCACTAGAGCAGGTTTGACTGTACAAACATTGGCAGGGCAGAGTGCAGAGCCACTTTGATCATTGGCTCATTGGCTTCCAATGTAGCAAAGTGAGCGGTTACATCAAAGATGTTGCCTCTTTCATTTAAGATTTTGTTTCTCATTTCAATCGTATAAGTACTGTATTGTATTTGTCAATGATGGCAAATGTCCTACAAAGCTGTACGGGAAAAAATTGAGAAAATGCAACCATTCCAAGATGCTCCGTGGAGCCTATGCGTCTATTGGAGTACCCTTTGTCTAATGGTCTACGTGTTTCTGCATTGCCAATTTGTTTAAAGTATGGCAAATTAACAGGCACATACATTTAATAATCAATCATAATTAGCTGGGTCAATATGACCAAAATAAATGTCCTCCTTGTCCCACTTCTATGTGCTGTCCATTATGATCTGGATTATGATACACTTTTCTTAGCGAGTCCAATAAATTACCAACTTAATAATTTGTTATCTTTACAAGATTTTGTTTTCTTCTTGAAACACAAAACAATTACACATGACGCACAACATTTATAATCAAATTATAAGTCATTTGCTTTGTTAACACAACACAGTTTTATACATGTATGTAATAGTTACTCATAATCTGGGTTGGGAATGGTTCATTCACAACTCTCATGACGAGACATACAGGAAACACATAGAGTGAAGAGCATAGTCATTACAGCATGAATAATGTTTCGTTCAATGTTCTTTTCAATGTGATATTATATACAATACTGTTTATAAGGTATTCTCAGATTGCATTTACTGGGTATATCATTTATTGGATACATATTAAATACATGTACATTCACTCATCATGTTCCTCTGGATAAAGCCATTAACGCAATACATGTATTTTACAGATAATGTTGGCAGTGTTGACGCAGCAGTGTGGTTTGACATTGCCTTTATACAAGCACATGCATTATATATATATACATGTAGTAGAAGCTTGTGCCATTATAAGTAAAAACAATTCTAGTGGCCTGAAACCTGAATCTGGTGGCCCAAACAAAGAGAAACATTTAACAATTATGTTATTTTGGTTGCCCATTTGGGCCAGTGGAATTTAGCATCAATAAAATTTGGTGGCCCAAAGGTCATTTTGAGTGGCCCCGGGCCAGCGGGCCTGTGCTCCAGTCATTTCAAGCACTGTATTATGTGCAAGCATAAATAAGCGGACATTGATAACCTAATATGGCATACCGCAATTTTCTCAGTGTTTGTGATAACCAGACGGAACAAAAACCACATGATAAATATAAGTACATGAGCTATTGACTTTATGAATATGCATGCATGTACTATTTGTTTGCATACTTTGAAACAAGCCAGAAGGGAATCTTAGCAAACTGGGACCTACAACTGTTGACCTCGTAATGATATATGTTTAATGGCTACACAGAGGTACCAAATTTGATATCCATCCATTCAGTTCTCGATATATTGTACCAGCGAAAAATTGAACATTGATTAACTAAACATTTTTTCCGTCAAATTCTGAAGGATTAATCATAGGTTAAACAAAATAATTTCAGGATTATTCAAGGGGTTCCATGATAGGTGGTGAACTGTATCTCCTGATTATACTTAAATAAACTTTCAGTTAATTGTTTCATTCCTGATCTATTTTATGTCACTCTGGGTGTTCACAAATTAGTATCTTATGCTTGTCATTAATAAAGTCTACTCCATGTCAGTGCTCTTTTAAAAGTTCTAATTGTAAATCTATTACACTAATAAATGCATCATTACATATAATAATGCAACATAATAACAGGACAAACAAAACATAAATATATCAAAGCACTTTAAAAGTTACAGCTGTTCAAATGTATGAGCTAGCAAGATACCTGGCACCAATCCAACACAGAGGGCGCTACCAGTGCTACCAGTCGGCGTCTCCGGTTGATTTGTTGAACACGTAATCCTTCCCTCGCAGATTCATGATGCCATGCTTCAGAGTAAACTTCCACTTGTTCCTGTTCCTATTAATCTGTGAAGAGAAAAGTTACTATGCATTATCTTTTATTCTTTGAATTCTTCTGACCAAATATAATACTTGGTGAAAGAGAAGAACTACAAAACTTTTAATTTGGGGTTTAAATATAATGGCCTGGTAGTACAACAGTTTTGGAGATTATTAAGAAAAAAATATACATTTTGTAGGAAAGTTACATGTAATGCTCCCCAAACCACATGTTCTCCTTATCTCATATCTTAACCTAAACTTATCTATTGCCATGTAATTTTTACAGACCATTTTGTAAGGATATAAAATGTGCCAATTCAACTCTTGTTTTTTGCGCATGATAAAGAAGTTATAAAGTATATGTATGAAACCCATTTGGTTCAGGACTAGTCAAAGATATTCAAACCAAACCTTGTACCATTTCAGGGACGAGCACCGCACTAGGATTTTCTATAGCTCAGTCGGTAAGAGCACTGGTCTAGCAATCCGTAGGTCTCGGGTTCGAATCCCGTAGGTCTCGGGTTCGAATCCCGTTGGAATCCCGTTGGAATCCCATTTTCTTTGCTCTTTTTCATTCATATTATATTATATATATTTCTGGTCAGTTTCGCTATATGTTTGAATTAATAATCCTAACCAAGATACAAACTTTTATCCTTACTCTAACCCCAACACCTCCAACTCCTATTGATAATCATATTAAAATCCTAATCCTAAGCCCCAAAACTCTGATTTTGCTAGCAGACATCCAGACACACATAACCATAATGTTGTATATAGGATAGGCAATGCATTGACAATGCATGGCTAGCGTGGCTAACACATACATCGTGTATGTTAACATACGACCAGGAAATTGTGCAATAGTCATACTGCCGAGTATAACTATCTATGTGATAGAAGACTAAATTTGATGCACTCTCCAAAGAAGTAGAGACCAGGGAAAAATTAAAATGTATTTTGGGGGGAATGCTGCCTGCTTGAAAATAGCCCTCTAACATGTGTGTTGCAATAAAGTATATGCAAATTTATGGGGGATCTGTTTAGCATTTGAGGGGTTTAATTGCCCTGAGCCTAAGGCTGTCGATTTCGGGTATATTTACTACCCGGGACTCGCTGGGAAACATGTTCATTCAAGTGACAAAAATGCAGCACATTTATGACAATAAATCATCTTATAAAATACAGCAAATTCGTAAATTGATTTTTTTTTTTTTTTGCTTTTTTTCGGGATATCGAGTATCGATTTTTGCGCCCGGGACTCGACATTTTTCGGCGGGACCCGGGTACCCGGGACTCGTCAACAGCCTTACCTGAGCCCCTGTGTATTTTGTACAGGTTACTAAACGAATGAACCTACCTTGTCATACTGACATACAACAACATTATCAGCCTCAAAGAGTTCCGCTGGATCCTCGTCGCTCACATCATCTGCAGAATTTAATGGCTCCTATGAAAAAGAAAGAAAAAAAATACAATCAATTGGACTCTTCAGACATGAAGCATTTGTTAGCTGCATACCGTAGAACACCATCGTCAAGCACCCCCAAGCACCAATATGCATCTTGCTTTTAAAGAGCGCCCGCTCTCTGTCCAAACGGGAAACTTTAATCAAGTATGCAAATAATGGTGAGGAATATTCATGAGGATAATAATGGAGGTGAATCTCATGGAAACGTCTTTAAAAGCAAGATGCTTATAGGTGCTTGGGGGGTGCTTGACGATGGTGTTCTACGGTATCCTTTTGAAAAGGCATGACCCGGGCCTTTTCTATCGTAAGATTTTGTTTTCCTTTGTTGACCTTTATATATTAAAAAAGTGATGTTAACAACAAATTATTGATTGATTCCCAAAATATTTAAAGTGTGATCTCTGGAAAATCAATGTTGCAGTTAAAACGGGACCCACCAGGTTCATGCAGGCGGTGGGTTAAGCTACAGTGTTTTCAAAATATTTATAATTAAATGCCATTCTAAAAATGATTGAAGTAGATATCAAATTTCTGCCTGACCTCTTCTTCATCCCCAGCTGCTTCATCATTCTCCTTGTCGTCATCATCATCATCGTCATCCTTGTCATCGTCATCGTCTTCATCAAAGTCATCATCTTCTTCATCAGATGTGTCATTAGCACCATCTACTTGCACTATGGATGGCTAATTGAGACAACAAAATATTGTGATTAAAAGTTAAGCAAGAATAAATTAAGTTTCTCATAAATCCAACAAATCTCAAAAATCTCCTCACAAACCACTACAGATATGAAAAATGAATAATGGTAGCTATTTAAGCTCTGTGTTACCTTAGGACAGAAACTTACATTAACAGGCCAGTATCAACTTTAAAAATTTGTATTAAAAATAACTTTACACAGCAATCAAGTTAAACATTCATCCATAGTGGTGATTCTTATTCATATGTGAATGCTTTTGAGGGCTAAAACCAAGGCAAAAATATAAGGCTAATGCAATCTGGCTTCTTCATCTTGAATCAAAATTTACAGGCACTTTCTTCTTGACAAGTAACAAAATGGTGATACATGTACATGCAAACCAGTCTCTTTTTTAAAATCACAACATCTGGTTGGAATTGATAAATTTGTATATCATATAACTTCTTGATAATGACCCAAAAAATACTGATTTAATGAAAAATTTATGGTAACTAGTGCTTTTAAATTTAAAATAAACATGGGTTTAATAGTCATGTTACTCCAAAAACATCATTACACAGTTCTGGAGTAGGCCCAAACATACTTTATCTAGGGTCTACAGAGATTACTAGTTATACCAACATCAAATTGTGTTGAATGGGTTAATAGAATACTTAAGGATTGATGTAACATTCTTTGGTTCTTAACAACTTGGTTGGTGATTCAAGCTTTTGGAAGTGGGTTGGAGCTGGACAATTGCCTTCTAAGCAATAGCCCCAGCGGTGTTACTTCATATTCAAAGATGTTTAATAAACATGATTGTTCTCGAGGTGACAAATGACCTCCTATTAGCGGCATTTCAAGTACATTTTCATCCACTTTTTATTTTTAAAACGGGTACAAAGTGGCATATGAAAATAACCCTACACTTTTTGTATTTCGAGTACACATTTACGCAAAATACACTTTTTTTTTAAAGACTTCAAGTACACAGATGAAATGTAATTTGTGGCCCTTCAAGAAAAGGTACTCTATTTTTCACAATTCGGAAAAATGTTTATAAATTAAGTACCCTTTATTTTCTCATCTCCCTGAACATAGTGAGGCCTGAAAATACTTCTATGAAGATTGGTTGTAATTCTAAAATCAAACTTATGCTCGGTTTAATAAGTCGGAGCAAGACACTAACCTGGTCGCCACCTGATTGCACACGTATAGTCCCTGGAGGTAAGACCATGCCCTGAGGCGTGGCCATGAGATGTGAGGCAGTGGACTGAGCACCTGGCTGGATGATGACCGGGATGGATTGGTAGCCCACCACCCCACCCTGCTGGGCTTGCTGGCTCTGCAGCTGGTAGCCAGGGAATGTCTGTTGAGTTGTGCCACCAACTGTCATAATTCGTGAGTAGAGAAAGGGAATGGTTATGATTCACCTTAAAGGGACTTAGTAACATTGTCCAAATCCTCAAAATAAAATTTTAATTCTAGCGGTTCCCTCATACCTTGTTGTATTCGTATTAACAATAAAATCATGGGACAGGTTTCGGTTTTTCAAATTTCCCTTTCGTTACAAAGATATGTACGATCAAAGTATTCAGATAAGAAAAACTCCGGGCGAGTTTTTCATCCCTGTACAAAGTGAATGCAGTGAGTTAGTGACTATCACCCAATATCACTTTGCATTTTCGCTCATTACTTGGCCATGCAATGTCCATTTGACTTGATATTTTCACACAATACCCTGTAAACAGCACTATACATCGCATCAACCATTCATCACTTTTTGCACATGCCAACAAAGTTACTAGATCCCTTTAATAAATGAGGGTGTTTTTTTTTTGCCAAAATGCAATACAGTGGAACTTCTTCATAACATGGCTTTGTGGGCCATGATAATTACATTCTTATATCTGGGGATAAAAAAAGAAATATATACTGTAAAACTCTGTGTATAAAGCGACTTTTTTCGTCTGAAAAATGTCAAAGTCGGGGTGCGCCTTATACACAGGTACAGCAACAAAAAACAAAAATAAATAACAAATTTTGGAGGGGGGACACCCTGTAGTGATGTTCAATGCATATTACACTGGTCTAGGGCATGACAAGAGCTTGATATGAGGGGGAACATTTATCAACATATACCTTTTTCCTACATAAATGATAGTGGTTAGCAAAACAAAATGCAAGTTTTTAAGCAGTCACACTGCTACTAATTGAATATTCAGATATTCATGAGTAGCAGCACTCATTTAATATTCAATTTTATAAACAGTGGTTATACATTTTTCTCATTAAACAAAGTTATTAATGAATATAGTATTTTGCATATTTAATTAGCTTTGCTACCTCATGAATATATGAATATTAATGAGCAACAGTGTTATTGCTCAATAAATGTGCAATTTTTGTAATAACCACTATGTTTTATTTGAGAAAATGTATGTTGATGAATGCTAAATTAAACATTAAGCCCTTGTTATGCCCTAGAACAGTGATGTAAGCTTTACAACAGCACTACAGGGTGACTAAAAAAAATACAGGGTGTCTAAAAAAAAAAAAAGGAGGTCAAAGGTCAAATGAGGTCCAATATCGTATGAATGCGCACAAGTGCATTTTTTTAAAGAAAGTTGGGGGTGCGCCTTATACACGAGTGCGCCTTATACACGGGGTTTTACGGTACATGTATTCAAAAGGCTGGACCAGCAAAATAACCATGTTCTTTGTTCTATCAGCTCTTTATGACAAGGTTCCACTGTTAATGCGAGTTTTGATATTATTGTGGCAGACATACATAATCCCCCTCTTGTGTCAGCAAAAGACACACATGTCTGTGCATTCTAATGTGCTCATAATGTCAGCAAAATACACACGTCTGTGCCTTCTAATGTGCAAGACTGTGTGTGCCTACACACATTTTAGCGTCATTTAAATATAATTTTGATGATACATATATTTTTGTAAACAATTTGAAAATTTGAGTGCAGTATCGAAATATTAAATGCGCACAATTGAAGAGAAAGAACGCAAGTGATATGCGATTTTTATTATATAAACTACCGTATTTGCCGGTGTATTACCCGCTCCGGTGTATTAACCGCATCCCTAACTTTGGGGGGTTTTCCATTAAAAAAAATTAATTTGATAGTATAATTCTTGATTTTTGGATGGTCAAAATGTGCCGAGAGTAAGAAAAAACATCCTTCTTTTCCAGAGAGTTTTGGTCTATAAAATATACTTCAATTTACTAAAGTCTCTGAAGCACATTAAGGAAATTATGAGCCCCTTCCCCGATCAATCCGTAACATTTGTTGTCTGTTGAGCTTACCAAAAAACAAAACACGGAACACTATGCATGGGACTGTAGTGAACGCTAGAAGACAAACGAAGACAAAACAAAACATGAATCAAATGAGAGATGAAAAAACTGTACCTTGATATGTTTATTCCTTCTTACAAGTCCAGATTTGGTTAAAAATAGTAAATTCTAAGCTCTTTTTGGAGATGAAAAATTGCGATCGTTACTTTGCAAGTGGGGGGGAAAAAAAGCGTGCAGACGCGATTTGACTGAAATTAGCGATACATCCTATCGTGATTGATCGCTAATTTCAGTCAAATCGCGTCTGCACGCTTTTTTTCCCACCACTTGCAAACGTACGATCGCAATTTTTCATCTCCAAAAAGAGCTTATAATTTACTATTTTCAAGGGTACTGAGATTTAACCAAATCTGAACTTGTAAGAAGGAATAAACATATCAAGGTACAGCTTTTTCATCTCCGATTTAATTCATTCTCTTTGTTTGTCTTCTAGCGTTCACTACAGTCCCACGCATAGTGTTTCATTCTGTGTTGTGCTAGTGGGGATTTTCGTGCAATTTTCCCTATCTCCGTGTACAAACCGCATCCCCCTTTTCGCCGGTAATTCCGTCGGGAAAACCATGCGGTTAATACACCGACAAATACGGTAGATGGATCTTCGACTGCGCGCAGTCGAAAATAATGCCTCCGCCATTGCGCGATTTATATAATATAAGCCCAAATTAACATGCACTGAATTTGTCAACTCAATTTTCATAGTGATCTGTATACCAGATCTGATATATCATAATTATGAACTATTTTTCCATATATAGCCGTGACCTTGACCTTTGACCTATTGACCCCAAAATCTTATAAATCTATTGGCTACCCAAGATTTACAAGTACCAAGTTTGATGGTTATTTGTGAACTGGTTCTGTAGATATTGCAATTACAAGCTATTTTGGCATTATGAGTCCTGTGACCTTGACCTTTGCTCTCATGACCCCAACATCTGATGGCTACAATGGCATCCTGAGATACATTCAGGCACCAAGTTTGATTGAAATCTGACATTCAGTTCTTGAGATTTTGCAATTACATGACCTCATGACCCCAAAATCTAATCAGTTTATTGGCCCCCCAAGATACATACATGAACCAAGTTTGGTGAGAATCCGTCCATCGGTTCTTGAGATAACGCGATCACGAGAACGGGACGTACGTACATACAGACGGACAACCCGAAAACATAATGCCTCCGGCTACTTCGTTGCGCCGGCACAAAAATGGGTTATATACCAAATAGAATATTTCATTGAAGGGCACCTCCGATATACATAAACAATTAAAGGTGTCCATAGTTTGATGAAAACAATTTTTACTTATTTCATGTAGGCAAAACATCAAAAAAAGCCCCAGAAAGTTATTTTTGTTTTGCCAGGTGTGGATTATGAACACTTCATACCTGCAGGAGTGGACTGTTGTATGCTGTAGGGAACATTTTGTAATTGTTGTGACTGGAGTTGTAGCATGTTCTGTTGCAGGGCGACGGAAGCTGCAGTGGCAGATGAGCTCTGCAAGAAATAAGTGAGAGAGTAAAACAATGTATGAACACTGACTAAAACATATCACAGTTTCCACAAATGATGACATAAATGGTACCCTGGGGTACCAAACGAAGATCCGCCATTTTGTTTAATTATTTATTTATTTTGTAGGGCTGTACCGGGGTATATCGTGCATACAAGCGCGCGCTACACTGCATGCACAACGCAATACGGTTGTACTTTGACTGGACACAAGATGGCGCTACACAATGCGGGATACCGGGGTACAACGGTACCCCGGGGTACTGCGTGTGTCATCAAATGGCAAAGAATTTAATGTACAAAATAACATTTGAACAATCACAGCATAAAAAACATGGAATATTTATATAGCACATAATACATCCAGGATGAAAATGAGTAAAGAAATCATTAATACTTATGACTGGAAACACAACAAATGTAGTACTTCTCCACATAATTTTTTTTTTATATACAAAATCCCTCCAATCAATAATCAATCAATAAAGAGGAAAACAAAACTAGCCATATTTGATTTGAAAAAAAATAAATTGTTTTGCAATGCTAGAGATAGGAAGGTTGCATCATGTTACAATCACTCATACATGCTATATCATTATGTTGTGTGCCGTAGGCAAAGCATAGACAATTAATGCATGGTTGGTGACTTTGTGTTTGATCATCATACGCTAACACATACATTGCAGAGGCGTTGATCCGTTTTTCCCGATTGGGGGGAGGGGGGGGCGAAATTTGAAAATTTTCCAGAGTCACCATTGAGAGAGCTAAAAGTTCCACATGGGCATGCCCGAAAAGCAGATTAAGGATTTTGGCAATTTCTTATTCTTGATTTTCAACCAAATGGCACATAAATTAGACAAACGACATCCCTTTTTTCGACCAGAATATAAATGAATATCAATTACAGCTCCGCCTATCGACTTCGAAATTATTTTTTTTATGATATTCCAATTTGATTTGCGTTCAGCGCATATGGACAGATTTGAAAGATATATTATTTTAGATTATTTCATTTTCTGTGTCGGTGTGCTATAAATGAGAGTTTAATTATAACTCCGTTTGAGAAATTTCATTGCCCAACGCATTTGGAAAGGCGAGTTCCCGCAACCGAAATGAAACTTGCAATGTGGACTAATAATACGAGTTATATGAGAAACTGTATGCGCGCGAAGCAGGCGGCAAAAACAACATTTGCAGTCCTTTTCAAACTAAAAAAAACCCCAGCTATTTTGAAGATTAATAATGTGTTTTTCCCCTCTTTGGCATTATTTTATCACTCGATTTTTTCTTCCTCATTTTCGGAATTATTGGGAGGGGGGGGGGGGGGGGGGGGGGCGAAACAATATGTTTGCCCTCCCAATATTTTCATTGGTGGGGCGACCCCTGCCCCCCCCCCCCCCCCCCCCCCCCCCCCCCCGGATCGACGCCTCTATGTAAACTGTACAGCCAGGAAAATGTGCATAAAATAGTGTACAAATTATGGTCATATTACCTAGTATGACCATTTATATTGTACATGTATGGTAGTTCAACTACATTAATGACATACCAAACTGGTCTGTGAGGCTGATGCTCCTTGCATCCCCCTGGCATGCTGGGACCCTGTACAACAAGAATAACAAGAGAGTTTGGTAATCAATACAAAATAAACAATTAAACATAACAAGAAGAGGATCACTGAATGCAAAATTACTCAAAAGAGGTTCAATGTGATATTCTAAGCATTGAAAAAAATAATATAACAAATCATAGTTTCCTGTCTTATCAATATTTCGTCGCTCGCATCACGAACCGTCCTCTCTGCGCATTTCCAAGCGAAAGTCAGTTTTGCAGAAAACGTGTTTAAAAGATAGGACTTTTTAAAACGGAAATTGTTAGACTTTAGAATAGATTATACAAGGGACTACTTGATAGCTTAGGTCTTAAAGTTTTATACAGTGTGTTTAGATTTTCTTGAGTTGGAGTATTTTTGCTACAATTGGTTTGTAAACAGAGAGGACGGTTTGTGGAAAAGATAAAATGCACGATCACGCTTCGCGATTTCACCACGAACCGTCTGCTCTACTTGCGCGCAATCCGACAGTGTACAAATTGAATGGAAAGTGAAGAAACTCTCTGGTACTGCGCGCAACAGAGGACGGTTCGTGGTGCAGAAAAATCCTATAATCGCTGAGCGGACGCTTTGTGATGATCACGGTATTACGTAACCAAGCATATTCACGCTCTGAAATTTTTACAGGATGTAGGTTACCATGAATACATGCAAAAAATGAAAAAAAATGAAAAATGAACAAAATGGCAAATTTTGCTAGAGAGGACGGTTCGTGGTGAGAGCGACGATTTATCCCAAAAGTTAATTTGGAAATGCAAAATATCTTGTTGATAAACATATTACATACTGTACTTTACATTTATATACATGCATGGTGTATTACAATGAGTCAAAGGTTTTGATCAAATTCCTTACGAGTATACTTGCAGCAGCCATGTCAGGGTCACGGGGAAGGGCATGTGGGCATTTGCGCCTCTTCACCTTTCAGAAATAGTTTGTGTACATATGTTTTGCTTATCAGTCAGTATGGGTGACTCTCCCCCCCCCCCCCACCACAGGCACACACACACACACTCACTCACACACACAATTGCCATTTCCTTCCCCACCCCCCCCCCCCAAAAAAAAATAAAAAATAAATAAATAAAAAATAATAATAATAATAATTTAATAATAAATCAATAAATAAAATAATGTAATCTTTATGCTGACAACTAACAATGAAGAAAAGTATATTACCATTTTAGGAGATGCTTACTTTGTTGCTGACCATGTTGGTTCTGTGACTGATACGATGATGTTGCAGGTTCTTGTGTTTTGCGTCTATCTGACGACTGTTGGCCTTTAGGTGGATCCAGGTCAATGGCTCTAGATTGCAGCAATTTGCCTTCCCATATCTGCCAGAAAGGACAATACCACAAAAAATTACTTTAATCATTAAAGGAAAATAACAGTATCGGGAAACCCCCTACACACTAAAAAAAAAAATGCTTTTATCACCTACCATGTGAAAAAATATATCAAAACTGCTTTGAAATTGCCTATCTGAGTAAAAGAATTTTCAAAATAATACAAGGCGATAGCCGTAAAGTGTCTCACCCACTTGCACGCATTCATACAATATTGGACCTCATTTGACCTTTAACCTACTTATGTGACCTTTGACCCCATAATATCATGGAGGCCAATAAGCCAGTTCGTAATTAGACTATGGAGCTTGGGTGACGTCAGAGGGCGTAGTCCGATATTCCATCAACGGGCTATCAACGTACAGTAAAGTGTATGCTATCATGTCATTTTACCGGATAATTTTAGTTTGACAGCATAAAACAAACATTAGATGCATAAAATCAAAGTGGAAATTATACGAGCAGCTGCATAAACTCATAAAGAACACATTTGATGTAAAGTATATTCAAGAATTTACCGATTTTTCTCCATATCAACTTTCTTGTAATCATCTTTCTTGTGAATGATCTAGGTGAATCATTCACACGCAATAATGCTGTACAAGGCGGGCGATAAGCATACCACCCATTCGTACAATGTACCGTTCAAAATTGAACGCTATGTTTTAGGACGCCATCGGCAAGGAAAACAGACGGGATATAATATTTCTTTCTACATGTTGCGCGGTCTTCAAAACAAGAAAGTCGGTAATCATTATCAATTTACATAAATTGTGGATCACATAAACGAAATTTTGTTTGCATTTGCTAATAAATGGAGAGAGAAATCAGCCGGCAAAAACTGTTTTTGCGTTGGATAGTGCAGCAAGCGGAAGACGATAATCTCCGCACAATGCTATGTACACTATTATGTACACCTATACGTGCGTGCTAGCCAGGCCAAGCAAGGCTCGGTGAAATTATTGATCAATAAATATCATCATTACACATGAATAACACATCCTATCAAACCGGTTCTTGTTCTATGAAATAGTACATATTATGTTATTAACCTCTGATGTGGTGAATACAAAAACGATGGGCTTATTTTTATCCTGATCCAGATTTTAAAAACGTAAACAAATAATTCGCATTCAATTGCACGTGTGGCTCCTTAGATTCTCACGATCGATGGAATATCAAACTACCCGGAAGTAAATACGCGCATGCGCAGATTGTAACTACGAACTGGCTTATATAGGGCATCTACCAATCAAGTTTGGTTACAAACAGATGCAGGGTTGGAAAGTTATCAACCCTAATAGACTCTTGCAGGTAAAATTTCATATCGGACCTCATTTGATCTTTGACCTACTTATGTGACCTTTGACCCCAGAATATCATGGAGGACAATATAGGCACCTACCAATCAATTTTGGTTACAAACATATGCAGGATTGGAAAGTTATCAACTCTAATACTCTTGCTGGTAACCAGGCTCAACAAGAAAAGTATTTCTATAGGTTCAATTCAGCCGCATATAAGCTGCATGCAAAATCTATGCAAGCGCATATATCATTTATTATACATTATACACACTACATGTAGGCTTGTCGACTTTATTATAGCCACCAATACCTAGCCCCGCGGAGAGGCCACTGAAACAGCCACTGTGAATGGTCGAGAGAAGAAATATGAGGGGAAATAGGCAAATAGCCGGTAGGAAGAAGAGAAATAGGCGATGAAATTCTCCTGCTCAGGTACCCCCACTAGAAAAATCATGCTGTTCAGCAAGATTTCACTTTTTAAGGTTCTACAAAAATCATGTCATTTCCAATAATGGTTAAAGATCTTTTTTCTTCATGGCAAACAGCATTTTTCCCAAAAAGGCCATAAACTCACTTTCTCACAGATTAACTTGAAGTTTATATCTTGCCCCAAAAGTACTGCATGTCTGGTGATAAACTGAGTTTATCTGAGAAAAAACAGAGTTTCTTGACTTTTGGGGCAAAAAGGCTTGCCATAGCAGGCCGTTTGCATAAAAGGTTAAGGGTGATAACCTTATCTGGTGATACAAGTAACTCTAGTTTATTAGATAAATAGAGTTTATATATGATATATAAACAGAGTTCTTCCAAATTAAAGGTTGGCTGACAAGAAAACTACCTAAAAATTGTGTTTTACTGTATCTAAGGTAGATTGTCATGAAGATTACTAATAAAAACAGATTTTCCGCGTCGGAAAACCCAGTAAAATAAAATATCAACTTTTAAATTCACTTTAGTAATCCCCGTAAAAAAATTGAGTCCGGACGAAGAAAAATGACGTCATCTTTGTGACGTCACATGTAGGCAATCGCAGTATAGCTCGGTCATAGACGTACACGCTGAGTGCAATACTCACGTTACTCACGTTGACAGAGAGATATTATTTCGATTTTTTTTTTTTCAATATTTGCAAACATTTGTTAAAGTTTATATCATGGACGATCTACACTCAGATGTGTTGCTGCAAGCTGCTATAATTAATTTCTTAGGAATGTTCAGTTAAGCCTCAATTTACAAGCAAAATCGAGTTTGTTTTACAAGCAAATCATAGGCTCTGCATGTAAACCATGGACATTCCTCCGTGTTGCGGTCTGCTTGTGATGTCATGATCTGGGTTGCACGTGCGCACATTCCCGCTCCGCTATAAATTACTTTTTTAGCAGTATGGAACGCTGATGCGAAAACAAGCAAAAAAGTTGCATGAAATTTATCTTTCTTGCCCAACTTGAGGATTTCTTTGAAAAAAAGAGTGTGGTATATCAATATAGGCACATATTTAAAGCTATAAACCTGAATCAAAGCCGGGATTTCACCATACCTTTAAAGGGGTAGTTCAGTTTTGGTAGAGAAGGCACTGCACATCACAATTTGTTTGTGAGGTAATGAAAAACTGAGTGTCGAATTTGAGAGAACATGCAATTTTAATGGCAGAATAAACTTTATTTGGTCAAAATCGGTCCAGAAACGGCTGAAAAAATACCTACACTTTTTCAAAAATTTTCAAAAGCATTTTTTAAATAGTTGTTGATGATCTCTCTATTTAATCATGATTTCAATAAAACATCACATGCATAATTTTTTATGAAAAATGGTAAAACCAATGCCTTTTTGCCTCTTGTGTTAATAGCTCTTTTTGAATGATAATGGGCTTTTTACTTAGTCGTTTGTAATTTTGTATACCTTTCAAGCATGGTGGAGTTATAACTATTAGTTTATAATGTTACTGTCCAGGTTTGGTTACTAAAGTTCAGCCTTACCAAAACTGTACTACCCCTTTAAACTGAGTTTATCTGAGAAAAACCGAGTTTATCGACTTTTGGGGCAAAAGGCTTGCCATACACGTCGACTAATTGCATGCATATTGCATCGCGGACATGTGCGCGCACCATCGATATATCGATCGACACACTATATATATAGTTACCATAATTATATTCATGAATATTCATCATCATGCAACATCACACACTACCGTACACTTGCGAACCATTCACGATACGTGTTTCATGCACATGCTCTAACAAACTCGCTATTACCAAACAAAGAAAACATTTCATTGGTTGACAATTACGTGGTACGCAAATGAGGGCCTACTATAAATACACCGACTTATGCAAATCTGCTCCTAACAAGAGGTAGCAGCCAAGGCGAAAAGATGGCAGAATGTCGCCCGACCATCGCCACTCGCGTACCGCCGCGTAGGCCGTAGCTATAGTACGGGGGTTATGTAGCGTGAGAAAATGCCTTGCGAATCCCATGGTTCATCGAATTGTTTCGACGAAATGACAGGCAATTACAATCATATTCAAGCTTAATTTTACAGGAATATGAATGGTTACATTCAAGGAATCATATTGGCGGGATATTCTGGACAGATACCGGCTTAAAATCTGCAAGAAATTTAGTATCCTACATGACGGAATTCCGGAACCCACTGACTCGACTGAGAGAATGACCGATATTCAACAATGAATGACATTACATTCGACATGCGTTGATGACGAATATCCGATTATTAGGGCCAGCTTACCTGTCTCAAGTCCTGTAATACGGGCTCCTCGACTCCTTCATCCAAGAAAGCCTCACGGACATTGTTGATAACATCATCGATGACAGATTTGTAGAGTTTGTACTGAAAAGGTTAAATCAGATAATAGCCGGTTCTGAAAAGTATAGATTTGAACTTTCGCCGTATCATGGAAATTTAGACAGATGGAAAAGTCAATTCAATTCAGTCATGTTCAGTCACACTCACAGGCACCGACAGTTATGCTCACAGCTATTCGTATATCAGTAGAAAGATTTATTATCATCTCAAGTTTCATATAAAAAGTCCATGAAATCTCACACATTATCAAGATATTTTATTTTTAAAGAATTGCAACAGATTGTCAACAACAAGTCAATACTCGAGACTCGAGTCATGACATTTTGGCATTGTCCCCCATTGAAATTAGCACAAAAAAACAAAAAAAACAGACAATAATTCAATATATTAATACCACAGTTTGAAATATGAACTAAAGCTCACCACATTTTGAGAACTAGCAGCCATATTTATAGATTATCCTTAAAAAGGAAACCTGATGGCGAAGGAAGATATGGCAGAGATCTACGATACCAATTTTCCAGGCTCCAGCGGCCGGTGTCCTGATGCGTCTCGGCTTCTCCGAAGCCACTGTTCAACTGTCGCACACCGCTTTTATACTCGTCATAAAGTACCTTTCGCGTCGATTGGGGATAGCCGTATTGAATCAATTACGTTATCCTCAACTGTCGTCGTGGCCAAGCTATCGATACGAGAAGAATCCTCTATAACAAAATTATTATACACTTAATATTTTCGTACAAACTAAAAAACAAACACGCGAAAAAAAACATTTTGAACTGCTACTTTTTTCAAAAAAATTGACAACAAATTACAGCAACAACAACAAACACCATCGGGCGTAGTTGGGGGGGGGGGGGGGGGGGGGGACTGTATTTGGCCCTATTTTATTGAAATCTTTATGAAAATGTACATGTAATTGCTTCTCATCATTGGGGGAGGGGGTGTTAAATGGATAGTTGAGTTCTGGTAAAGAGAGTACAGTTTTGGTCAAACTGAATTTAAGTAACCAAAACTTGCTGCACTACATTACAAACTAAGTAGGCCTAATAGTTATTATCTTTATGAAAATGTACATGTAATTGCTTCTCATCATTGGGGGAGGGGAGGGGGGGGGGGTGGTGTTAAAGGGATAGTTGAGTTCTGGTAAAGAGAGTACAGTTTTGGTCAAACTGAATTTAAGTAACCAAAACCTGCTGCACTACATTACAAAATCACAAATGATTAAGTAAAAAGCCTGTTATCATTAAAAAAAAGAGCCTAGGGATAGGCCTAGTTGAGTATTGGTCAAACTTAACTTTAGTAACCAAAACCTGCACCATTACGGTACAAAATAATAGTTATAACTTCACCATGCTCGAAAAGTATACACAATTACAAACGACTAAGTAAAACCCCTGTTATCATTCAAAAAGAGCCGTTACAACTCAAGAGGGCGCTCTCTAAAAAAAATATTGGTTTTAGCCACTCATACAAAATTGTGCATTTAATGTTTTGTTAAAATAATGATTCAATAGAGATATCATCAACAACTTTTTAAAAACCTATTCAGATTTTTTTTTCAAAGTCTTAAGTATTTTTTTTTAATGTTTCTAAAAAGTCAAAATATCCCCTGGTGAAGAATTTTTGAAAAAAAATATGTTTATGGATATTTCAGCCGTTTCTGAACCGATTTTGTTCAAATAAAATTTATTCTGTCATTAAAATTGTATGTTCTTTCAAATTTGACAGTCAGTTTTTCATTATCTCACAACAAAATATTTTGTGAAGTGCCCCCTATACCAACACTCAACTATCCCTTTAAGAGGGCGCTCTATAAACACTCATCGGTTTCAACAATTTTAAATAAAATATTGTGCATGTGGTGTTTTGTTGAAGTGGTGATTAGAGATAATCATCAACTAGTATTACAAAAACCTCTTTTGTAAATTTTTAAAAAGAGGAAGCATTTAAAAAAAAAATGTAACGGTTGGTTCAAAATTATCGAATAAATGTGGGGCCCCACAATTATTACAAATGGTCATGTTTTTGGATATTTCAGCCATTTCTGAACCAATTTTGATCAAATGAAGTTTATTCTGTCATTAAAATTGTATGTTCTTCGAATTTGACACTCAGTTTTTCATTATCTCCAAAAAAAAATATTTGTGTAGCGCCCTCTATACCAAAACTCAACTATCCCTTTAATGGGGGGGGGGGGGGGGGGGGTGTACGCACCCAACCCATCCCCTTGCTACGGGACTGCCAATACACGAATATACTGCATACATCGTACGATATCCCAATCCGAAATCGTAGAAAATCCGCTGTAGGTAAAAAGATTCTGCGGTATCCGGTGCATTTGTGACCTAGACATATGAAGAGCTTAGTTCCAAAAGGTGCTAAATCCACTTTCCATAAAAAAAAAATTAGTTAACGATATCAGTACATTAATAAGCTACGTAGTTATGTAGAACCCAAATGTTAGGACAAATTACACAATCAAATTCAAATATGGGACGATCCATAAATATATATTCCCATAGGCATGTGTACACAGTTTGACAAATAAATATGCTTTACTCCAAAGTTTAAAAAGTGGATTTAGCGCCTTTTGGAATTAAGCTCTTCATATCATGTTCTATATGTTTTTCGACCAATTTCGTAAGCTTCTCATTCGTTTCAATAAGCGTGAAAATGAGCTGAAGGCTTGCAATTGTGGTTCAAAATTGCATTATGTTCCAGGGGTGTCGATCCGTTTTTGAGATTGGGGGGGCGAAATTTGAAAATTTTTCCAGAGTGACCACTGAGAGAGCTAAAAGCCCCACATTGGCATGCCCGGAAGTTTTATTATGCGCTCATTGAAAGTGTCTTGATGGCTCGAAGACCTGACTTTGGGGGGCACCCACATTTGGGGACAATAATGGGGGTCCAGGGGGCGGAGCCCCCGGAAGCTTTTAGATTTCAGACATTTGCTCCTAGCATGGGTGTTAAAATTGTATAAAATAGTGAACCTACTCATAACGTATTTTTAAAGGGCATAGCGAGGAAAAGACTGAGCCTTGCATGAGATGGATCCACGTGATCATGTATACTATAGACCCATATATAGTCTAGGGCATTGGGCTCCCATGAAACTAAGCAAGGGCGTCAACAATTTCTCAAAAGTGTAGGGGAAAGATTGCGAGGAAGCGAAGCGACCGAGCGGGGGAGGGTGTGGGACAGGGGCGTCGATCCTGGGGGGGCAGGGGGGGCGGTCGCCCCCCCCAATGAAAATATTGGGGGGGGGGCGAACATATCATTTCGCCCCCCCAATAATTCCGAAAATGAGGAAGAAAAAAATCGAGTGATATAATGCCAAAGAGGGGAAGACACATTTATCAATAATTCATCTTCAAAATAGCCGTTTTTTAGTTTGAAAAGGACTGTAAAACTCTTTTTTGCCACGCGCTTCGCGCGCATACAGTTTCTCATATTGCAAGTTTCATTTGGGTTGCGGGAACTCACCTTTCGAAATGTGTTGGGCAGTGTAATTTCTCAAACGCACACCTCAAACGAAGTTTATTAAACCCTTATCTATAGATAGCACACCGTCACAGAAAATAAAATAATCTGAAATATATCTTTCAGTCAATTCGGTCCATATTCGCTGAACGCAAAGCAAATTGGAATATCATGTCCCCCCACATTTCAAAGTGGAGGAGATTGTCCCCTCCCTTTGTCATTATGTATGTTTGGTTCCATACTCCATATTACGTGAAATTTCTGTCTCAGGTGTGCACCAAATCGCACAATTTCACGCCCAAAAATACAAAAGCTCCCTACTGTGGGAGGGGGACACCCCCTCCCACACCCTCCCCCTCGGTCGCTTTGCTTCCTCGCAATGTCTCCCCTCCACTTTTGAGAAGTTGTTGACGTCCTTGCTTAGTTTCATGGGAGCCCAATGCCCTAGACTATATCGATGGCTCTATTGTATACGGGATCACGTGGATCCATCTCATGCAAGGCTCAATCTTTTCCTCGCTATGCCCTTTACAAATACGTTACGAGTAGGTTCACTATTTTATACAATTTTAACACCCATGATAGGAGTTGCAAATGTCTGAAATCTAAAAGCTTCCGGGGGCTCCGCCCCCTGGACCCCCATTATTGTCCCCAAATATGGGTGCCCCCCAAAGTCAGGTCTTCGAGCCATCAAGATAGTTTCAATGAACGCATAATAAAACTTCCGGGCATGTCAATGTGGGGCTTTTAGCTCTCTCAGTGGTCACTCTGGAATTTTTTTTTCAAATTTCGCCCCCCCAATCGCAAAAATGGATCGACGCCCCTGGTGTGGGAGGGGGGTGTCCCCCTCCCAAAGTAGGGAGCTTTTGTATTTTTGGGCGTGAAATTGTGCGATTTGGTGATTTCACGTAATATGAAGTATATAGGTATGGAACCAAACATACATAGTGACAATCTGCTTCATTTTCAAATGTGGGGGACATGATTTTCCAATTTGATTTGGGTTCAGCGCATATGTACCGAGATTATTTTATTTTCTGTGACGGTGTGCTATCTATAGATGAGGGTTTAATAAACTTCGTTTGAGGTGTGCGTTTGAGAAATTACGCTGCCCAACACATTTCAAAAGGTGAGTTCCCGCGACCCAAATGAAACTTGCAATATGAGAAACTGTATGCGCGCGAAGCGCGCGGCAAAAACAGATTTACAGTCCTTTTCAAACTAAAAAACGGCTATTTTTAAGATTAATTATTGATAAATGTGTCTTTCCCCTCTTTGGCATTATATCACTCGATTTTTTTCTTCCTCATTTTCGGAATTATTGGGGGGTGGGGGGGGGGGGGGGGCGAAATGATATGTTCGCCCCCAATATTTTCATTGGGGGGGCGACCGCCCCCCTGCCCCCCAGGATCGACACCCCTGTTGTCTGGGGGTAATCGTCCGGGGGTAATTATCCGGGGGTAGTTGTTTTGGGGGTAGTTGTCTTGGGGGTATAGTAGTTGTCTTGGGGGTAATTGTCTTGGGGGGTAATTGTCCGGGTGGTAGTTGCCCGGGGGTAAATGTCCTAAGGGGGTAGTTGTCCGGGGGGTAATCGTCCGAGGGGTGGTTGTCCAGGGGGTAGTAGTCCGGATACGAATAGTTTGTAATGTAATGGTGCAGGTTTTGGTTACTATAAAATTCAGTTTGACAAAAACTGTACTCTCTTTACCAGAACTGAACTATCCCTTTAAACTTAAAGGTGCATTAGAGTATTGGTACCATCCGAAATGCCCCTTGACACTCAATTGGTGGGGTTTTAATTCTATTTAAAAGTTAATTGAATAAGACATGTGAAATGAGAATCATTCCCTTTCGAATGCGCTCATAGTTGTAAAATTTGATTTCAAAATATTTTATTTATAAGTCTCCCATGCCGGGGACATCTTGACTTTTTAGAAAAAGAAAAAAAATGCTTTTAGACTTCTTTGAAAAAAATCAAAATAGGTTTTTAAATAGTTGATGATGAAATAAAAAAAAACATCACATGCACAAGTTTAGTATGAAAAATGGTTAAAACAGGCCGGGGGGGGGCACATGCCCCCTCCTAACATAAAATGTATGTGCCCTCATGCAGGTACCCCCATCACTAGCAAATCATGTTCGGTTGACTAAGTAAAAATATGCAATGTTGCCCGAAGGACTCGGCTCGCACTGAAACATTCAATGGTCTCAACCTCTCCATCATCCCCATATATACCTCTCCCCTTCCGTTCTCTAATAGTACCTCGATCCCCTTTCCTCTCACTGCGCCCCCTCAGGGCTACCTATGATCCCCGTCCCGGCCCCACTTTCCTACCCCCTCTCCCTCCTCCATCTTCTATGCGGTCCCTTCCCCTCTCCCTACCCCACACATCCCTTCCCTCTCTCTCCCGTCTCTCCCTCTCTCATTTCCATCTTTATCCCACCATTCTCCACATCGCTTGTTTCTTCCCCCTCCCTATCCCCAATTCCTCATTCTTCCCGCTTCCCCGACCTCACCCTAATTCCCCTACCTCCCGTCTAATTGACTAGACCTGGCCCCCCTCACTCCTTGTACCTCTTCCCCCTTACACTTCCCCGCCCCCTCTAATTATAATTTCGAATGGATAATTTAATTTGATAAATATAACCAACTACATCAAACAACAAACTTGTCAATTCTTTTTATGTCTTGATTGTCGGTTTCGGGTGTTTTTGTTTGAGGTGGTGCAACATGTATGAGTGCGACTCACTGGAAATTGAGATGATGTTCGGATAAAACAAAATTATTTGTGTTGTGTACAGTTTACAAGACATGATAACGTGTACAGTGTAGACTCTTATGACGGGCCAAACATGACATAATTATGTACAACCATACATCTACGGGATAGATGTAAGGTTTTAACCAATCATATAGCCAGGGGCGTCGATCACGGGGGGATGGGGGGGGGGGGGGATATATCCCCCCAATATTTCAGGTGTGGGGGGGGGGGTGGCCTGTATAATTATCACCCCCCCCCCCCCCCCCCAAAATATTTGGGGTTCAAAAATATATAATAACATTAAAATTAAGGAGCATTGCCCCCTGTCATGAATGGAAGTTGTTACTTTTGTCTTCTTTAAACCACTTTTTGATAATGCTAAACTGCCCAAATCCAAAATCTTCCGGGGCTGCGCCCCTGGAACCCCCATTTAGGTTATTTGACCCAGTACCAACCATGTACTCATTAAAACGTTTTATTCAGGACTTCTCTCTTGGCAAACTTTCAGGCGATCCTGGCCCACTGTGCGTTTGCGCTTCGCTCACTAAAATTGAGCTAACTATTCAATAGTTAATTTTATGTCCTACATGAATGAAATCCTGTTCAGTGATTAATAATAATAATAATAATAATAGTGGATACTTATATAGCGCACGTTCCGTCTTTCGACGCTCGCGGCGCTTAGAGAAAAAGAAAACAAATAAACAAACAAACAGACAGACATACAAAAACAAATTAGAGTACACCTATTGTTCAAATAAATAAGTTTTCAACAGAGTTTTAAAGGTATCTAAGGAAGGTGATTGGCGAATTTCAATGGGGAGATCATTCCAATGTTTTGGGCCAAGGTATGAGAAGGAACGATCTCCCCATGAGCGTTTTACTCTGGGTACTTGGAGGGATTGTGTGTTAGACGAGCGAAGACTACGTGAAGGTGTGTACATTGTGAGGCTATTTTGTAAGTAGGCAGGGGCAGATGAATGAAGTGAATGATATACAAGTAATAGAATTTTAAAAATAATGCGTTTTTCAACAGGAAGCCAATGGAGGGATTGAAGGATTGGTGTTATGTGTGAAGACTTCTTTGTGTATGTAAGTAGTCTGGCTGCAGAATTCTGTAGACGTTGGAGCTTATTAACTTCTTTTTGTGGGAGATTACCGAACAGCGAATTTGAAAAGTCAATACGAGATGAAATCAATGCGTGAATCAAGGATTCAGCAGCAGAGGGTGACAAGTACTTCCTAATGAAACCTAAGTTGCGTAATTGGAATCTTACAGACTGTGATACATGAGATATATGGCTAACAAATGAAAGATTTGCATCAAAAATTACACCAAGGTTACGAACAGTTTGTGAAGGTTTTACATGACAATCTCCAATCCTAATTTGACACTGGTCATAATTAATCTTTGACAACATCTGTTTCGAACCAAATAATACAAACTCTGATTTCCCATCATTCAACTTTAAGCCATTTCTTTCCATCCAAACTTTAACGTCATCAAGACAAGACTCAAGTTTTGTAATTGTGCTAGAAAGAGTATTAACAGATGGGGGGAATGAAATAAACAATTGGATGTCATCTGCATAACAATGGTAACTAATATTGTGTTTACAAAAAATGTGGCTGATAGGCTGGAGGTATAAAGAAAAAAGTAGTGGTCCACCCACCGACCCCTGTGGCACTCCACATGTGAGGGTGGTGGGTTCGGATGTGGCGTCGTTAACTCTGACACATTGTGAGCGATTGGACAGATATGATTTAAACCAATCGAGGGCGACGCCACTGACACCAAATGATTGTAGCCTGTGAATCAGAATGTCATGTTCCACCGTATCAAAAGCTGATGACATATCGAGTAATACAAGAGCAGTGATATTTCCGTTGTCCATTTCTTTCAAAACATGGTCAGTGAAATTTGTAAGGAGTGTTTCCACGCTATGAAAAGGGCGATAAGCTGATTGACGATTGTCTAAAAGATTATTCTCTTGTAAGTAATTTAAAAGACGAGAAAAAACCAAACGCTCCATGACTTTACTTAAAAAGGGTAGGTTTGATATTGGTCGAAAATTGTGTAAAGAGTCTTTATCGAGATTGGCTTTTTTTAGAGTGGGACGTATCACAGCTCTTTTTAGATCGTGTGGAACTACACCTGAGTCAAGGCTTGCATTTACAATAGTAACAACAGCTGGTGCAACAGCTGGTAGACACTTCTTTACAAGATGAGTGGGTAGCGGATCTAATTCACATGATTTGTTAGGAGATTTCATTATGACACTTTCTACTTCGTTAAGAGTTACGGCATAGAGTGAACATAATGATGAGGGTGTATCACATATTGATTCATTTAATTGAGCTAATGGCAAGTTTTCCCGAATATTACATATCTTGTCAACAAAATGTTGACTGAACTGATTGGCCAAATCTTCACAAGATTGATGTTCAGGTAGTGGGGATGCTTGCTTTCTATTAAGAAGTTTATTAACAACTTTAAAAAGTTGTTTAGCATCTCTGCCGCATTCCTCCACTTGTCTTGAGTGATGTGAAGATTTGGCCTCTTTTATGAGCGACTGAACGAGTTGGCGTTGAGTACAATACATTTGTCTGTGTATCTCCAGATTTGTAGAGCGCCACTTTCGTTCCAGTTGCCTACGACAGAGTTTTGCCTGAGCTATTTCATTATCGTACCATTCTGTGTTTGGACGAATAGTAACACAAAGTCGTTTCTGTGGAGCATATTTGTCTAGGGCAATTCGAAGGTTAACATTGTATCTACTGACAGCATCTTGCACATTGTTAGCAGAAGAGCAGGTTCCTTCTAGTGATGTAAGCATAGTGTCTTGACGGAGTTCATCAACATCGATCGATTTGATGTTGCGAGTTACAAGATACTGTTTGTTTGCAGTTTTTATTGGTATCTTAAGTTCACACAAGATTGCAGAGTGATCCGAGATACCGTCCTTTATGGTGGCATTTTCGATTTCTGCCATGTCACCATTCCGGGTAATGAGTAAATCAAGTATGTGGCCGCGATTGTGGGTAGGTTCTTGGATATGTTGCTGAAGGCTGTAGGATGTTAACAGTTCGGTGAATGATTTAGTGCTTGTGAGTGGTGAGTCCATTTGGATGTTGAAATCTCCGGATATAACTAAATCGGATGAGCTGAAGATTTGACTGTCAAGTATCGTGGAGAACTCGTCTAAGAACGTTTTTAAAGTGGATGGATTAGGTGGTCGGTAAATGATGATTAAGCGTAGAATTCGTGAAAGATGTGTAATGTCTAGTTGAATGAGTTCAAATGTTTGCATGTCCGTGGAATCAACTATCTTGACGTCGAGGTCACTTCGATAGAGTACACCGACTCCTCCTCCGCGTTTGCCTTTTCTTGGGACATGCATGAAAGTGAACCCTTGAGGAGTGAGATGACCGATGGGTGCAATATCGTCTGCGGTAAGCCATGTCTCGCAAACACCGACGATGTGCAGATCATGCTCGAGAACAAAATCAACAAACTCTGAAGTTTTGTTTTTCAGTGACCTTGCATTGATCATGGCGAATGATAAGTTCTTGTTTAAATCATCTGCGTTTCTAGGATGAGAACTTGTAGTCGTGGGTTGGTGCGTCCTCTGGGGATGAGCTGCTTCCGGTTCTCTGTGATGTTGCCTTCGTTGTCTCTTCCTTCCTCGGTGTGTTTTTCTCCTTCTCTTAATGCCTAGACTGAGGATCTGTCTCTGTAAGGCAGGATTGAGTTCATGAAATCTTGTCGTTGGTGTATTGGAGTTGATCGTGCGTAGAGAATTGGTGTTGTAAGTAAGGTGTTTCTGGTGTTCATGGTTGTTCGTTGTATCAGATACATTCATGGGTGGGCCTGGATTGGGGTTGATATCCCCTGATTGCATTAGCTGGATCTGAAATGTTGCAACTGAGTTTGCGTAGTAGGGTATTGGACCTCCAGTGTGCTTTGGTAGTTTTAATGGTAATCTACACTGTGCACTGTGCATATGATTGTCAGTCATCACAGTTAGACAGCAATCTTTTGTTGGCAGACACCCTCCATTCAGCAGGAGCACAAAGCACACAAAGGAGAAGTAGCTTGTCAGCTCCATTGTGATGGTCCAGTCTCTTGTGCAGGAACAATAGGATGCTTAAGAGTCCCTTCACGGTCGGTCGAACGAGTTACTCTGTGTGCTTGAAGAACATGGCTGCAAGTCTGTACATAAGTGAACTGACTGCCAAAACGTTATCTGCTTACTGCGATGAAGGTTTTGATTTTCCAAGCTCCAAGTTTGTCCAGAAGTTTCCAGGTTACATACTCAACACATATTTAATAATCAGAAAACATACAAGATCAATAAATCATACAAATACACACCAAATTACAGAGCTAAGCAAGCGGGCTACCACGCAGGGTGCACACAGCTTATAAGAATTGGTCTACATAGCGTCATGTGACCAAACATAGTAATGCCCATGGAGAAAAATGTGCTATGCGTGACGTCATTCATGGAATAGTAAATGCTATTCCATGAATGACGTCATAGACGCCGGGTGATCATATTGAGCCCATAGAGATGCGTGTTATAAAACTTCCCTGCGAGCAGAGGTCTTGTTTTAGCTTGCGAAAGATGCTCGACGAGATTTCTCAAAGAGTTATTTAAAAAGAAATACAGCATATTTTCACCCGTGAATTATATCAATAAGTTCCAAAGAATATTCTAGAGATGCATTTCATGTATAACGTAGCGGTATTCGAATTTAAAAACTACGACAGTGGTGCACATTGTGCATTGTTGTCCTTCTGTGGTCGTGACACTAATTCGTCATTTAAAAATCGGCCGCGGTGTGCACTGCACTAGCTGTATGTGTGTATTATGTAAAGCAGGTTAATTATTCACTTTGATGCGCGCGTTTTGCATTTGGGTGCGCATTAGTTGTTAAGGCGCGTAACCATGAATGGAAAGATAGCGCAATACGCGCTCTGCGCTAGGACTATTGCGCAAAGGGGGTCAGTGTCACAAACAGAACATAGTCAGTGCAGTGATGGTTCCTATTTCAATGTTTTTCTTCATATTTTTCTTTAATTTAATTGAAATCATTTATTTTTGCGATGATTATGATTATGCGAAGGATATAAAACAAATATATCATGCACTATTTCGAGCCACTAGTGAAATTATGGATTCCTCGGTGACAGGAAAAGCACTATGTTCTTCGGGTCTACGACCCTCAGAACATAGTGCTTTTCCTGTCACCTTGGAATCCATAATTTCAACTAGAGGCTCTCAGTGCATGGTATATTTGTTTAGTATTTCTGGATATTACAAATCCCAAAGCTTGGACCCGGCCCCAATAAGCTTCCCAATGTGGGTATCCCATGACTGATGGTACACAAGCGCGCTTCGGTCGCAATATGGCATTGTGACGTCACAATATAATGAACAATCAGCATTGTAAAGTTTCACTGTCATGAATATTCATTACCTATTGCATTGTGACGTCATAATAGCATGCACGGGTTTGCAGGCCATTATATTTTTTCCACTTATTTATGCGACTGCGTACGTGTAGTATATCGCGTATTCGCGCGCGCGCGCGCGCACGTACGTACGGTATATAATCGCGATCGATATCGATCGACTTAATATGCGCGCGCGCGCGATCGTACAAATTTAAGTTAGCGTGAAATGAAACCTAGTGATACCGGCGCGGCGCGGCCACAGCTTCACTCGGATTTTTCTCACTTTTTGTAAGTTTCCGATGTTTTTGTCTAGAAATATATTTATATTGAGTGACTGTGCATGGTCGACGTGACGTTTAGCTTGGACTTTGTCTTTTGCATGCAGTGCACTGTTTTAAATTCGGTAAGCTAGCCTAGCCCTAGGGCTAGGCCTAGTCTAGAGCTAGAGTAGAGTCTAGACTCTAGTCTAGCTAGGCCAACGGCAACGGCCGGTGTGGCAGGGATAAATTAAAACAAGGGATATCTGTCAAAATCACTCCGTCAATGTGTGTTTTGTGTGTGTGTCACGTGTAAAAGCAATGTTTTGTGGCATATCATTATCAGTTCAATTTATATTTATTCAAGTTCATTTTATTGTATAAACACACAAAAACGGTTATGATGTGTCTAGTAATAGTATGACTATGTTACATGTATGACTGAGTGACGTCAAAGTCAAACGCGTCGATGTGACGTCATGAATGAGTCACGGACATTGTTGATAACATCATCGATGACAGATTTGTAGAGTTTGTACTGAAAAGGTTAAATCAGATAATAGCCGGTTCTGAAAAGTATAGATTTGAACTTTCGCCGTATCATGGAAATTTAGACAGATGGAAAAGTCAATTCAATTCAGTCATGTTCAGTCACACTCACAGGCACCGACAGTTATGCTCACAGACACAGCTATTCGTATATCAGTAGAAAGATTTATTATCATCTCAAGTTTCATATAAAAAGTCCATGAAATCTCACACATTATCAAGATATTTTATTTTTAAAGAATTGCAACAGATTGTCAACAACAAGTCAATACTCGAGACTCGAGTCATGACATTTTGGCATTGTCCCCCATTGAAATTAGCACAAAAAAACAAAAAAAACAGACAATAATTCAATATATTAATACCACAGTTTGAAATATGAACTAAAGCTCACCACATTTTGAGAACTAGCAGCCATATTTATAGATTATCCTTAAAAAGGAAACCTGATGGCGAAGGAAGATATGGCAGAGATCTACGATACCAATTTTCCAGGCTCCAGCGGCCGGTGTCCTGATGCGTCTCGGCTTCTCCGAAGCCACTGTTCAACTGTCGCACACCGCTTTTATACTCGTCATAAAGTACCTTTCGCGTCGATTGGGGATAGCCGTATTGAATCAATTACGTTATCCTCAACTGTCGTCGTGGCCAAGCTATCGATACGAGAAGAATCCTCTATAACAAAATTATTATACACTTAATATTTTCGTACAAACTAAAAAACAAACACGCGAAAAAAAACATTTTGAACTGCTACTTTTTTCAAAAAAATTGACAACAAATTACAGCAACAACAACAAACACCATCGGGCGTAGTTGGGGGGGGGGGGGGGGGGGGGGGACTGTATTTGGCCCTATTTTATTGAAATCTTTATGAAAATGTACATGTAATTGCTTCTCATCATTGGGGGAGGGGGTGTTAAATGGATAGTTGAGTTCTGGTAAAGAGAGTACAGTTTTGGTCAAACTGAATTTAAGTAACCAAAACTTGCTGCACTACATTACAAACTAAGTAGGCCTAATAGTTATTATCTTTATGAAAATGTACATGTAATTGCTTCTCATCATTGGGGGAGGGGAGGGGGGGGGGGTGGTGTTAAAGGGATAGTTGAGTTCTGGTAAAGAGAGTACAGTTTTGGTCAAACTGAATTTAAGTAACCAAAACCTGCTGCACTACATTACAAAATCACAAATGATTAAGTAAAAAGCCTGTTATCATTAAAAAAAAGAGCCTAGGGATAGGCCTAGTTGAGTATTGGTCAAACTTAACTTTAGTAACCAAAACCTGCACCATTACGGTACAAAATAATAGTTATAACTTCACCATGCTCGAAAAGTATACACAATTACAAACGACTAAGTAAAACCCCTGTTATCATTCAAAAAGAGCCGTTACAACTCAAGAGGGCGCTCTCTAAAAAAAATATTGGTTTTAGCCACTCATACAAAATTGTGCATTTAATGTTTTGTTAAAATAATGATTCAATAGAGATATCATCAACAACTTTTTAAAAACCTATTCAGATTTTTTTTTCAAAGTCTTAAGTATTTTTTTTTAATGTTTCTAAAAAGTCAAAATATCCCCTGGTGAAGAATTTTTGAAAAAAAATATGTTTATGGATATTTCAGCCGTTTCTGAACCGATTTTGTTCAAATAAAATTTATTCTGTCATTAAAATTGTATGTTCTTTCAAATTTGACAGTCAGTTTTTCATTATCTCACAACAAAATATTTTGTGAAGTGCCCCCTATATCAACACTCAACTATCCCTTTAAGAGGGCGCTCTATAAACACTCATCGGTTTCAACAATTTTAAATAAAATATTGTGCATGTGGTGTTTTGTTGAAGTGGTGATTAGAGATAATCATCAACTAGTATTACAAAAACCTCTTTTGTAAATTTTTAAAAAGAGGAAGCATTTAAAAAAAAAATGTAACGGTTGGTTCAAAATTATCGAATAAATGTGGGGCCCCACAATTATTACAAATGGTCATGTTTTTGGATATTTCAGCCATTTCTGAACCAATTTTGATCAAATGAAGTTTATTCTGTCATTAAAATTGTATGTTCTTCGAATTTGACACTCAGTTTTTCATTATCTCCAAAAAAAAATATTTGTGTAGCGCCCTCTATACCAAAACTCAACTATCCCTTTAATGGGGGGGGGGGGGGGGGGTGTACGCACCCAACCCATCCCCTTGCTACGGGACTGCCAATACACGAATATACTGCATACATCGTACGATATCCCAATCCGAAATCGTAGAAAATCCGCTGTAGGTAAAAAGATTCTGCGGTATCCGGTGCATTTGTGACCTAGACATATGAAGAGCTTAGTTCCAAAAGGTGCTAAATCCACTTTCCATAAAAAAAAAATTAGTTAACGATATCAGTACATTAATAAGCTACGTAGTTATGTAGAACCCAAATGTTAGGACAAATTACACAATCAAATTCAAATATGGGACGATCCATAAATATATATTCCCATAGGCATGTGTACACAGTTTGACAAATAAATATGCTTTACTCCAAAGTTTAAAAAGTGGATTTAGCGCCTTTTGGAATTAAGCTCTTCATATCATGTTCTATATGTTTTTCGACCAATTTCGTAAGCTTCTCATTCGTTTCAATAAGCGTGAAAATGAGCTGAAGGCTTGCAATTGTGGTTCAAAATTGCATTATGTTCCAGGGGTGTCGATCCGTTTTTGAGATTGGGGGGGCGAAATTTGAAAATTTTTCCAGAGTGACCACTGAGAGAGCTAAAAGCCCCACATTGGCATGCCCGGAAGTTTTATTATGCGCTCATTGAAAGTGTCTTGATGGCTCGAAGACCTGACTTTGGGGGGCACCCACATTTGGGGACAATAATGGGGGTCCAGGGGGCGGAGCCCCCGGAAGCTTTTAGATTTCAGACATTTGCTCCTAGCATGGGTGTTAAAATTGTATAAAATAGTGAACCTACTCATAACGTATTTTTAAAGGGCATAGCGAGGAAAAGACTGAGCCTTGCATGAGATGGATCCACGTGATCATGTATACTATAGACCCATATATAGTCTAGGGCATTGGGCTCCCATGAAACTAAGCAAGGACGTCAACAACTTCTCAAAAGTGTAGGGGAAAGATTGCGAGGAAGCGAAGCGACCGAGCGGGGGAGGGTGTGGGACAGGGGCGTCGATCCTGGGGGGGCAGGGGGGGCGGTCGCCCCCCCAATGAAAATATTGGGGGGGGGGGGCGAACATATCATTTCGCCCCCCCAATAATTCCGAAAATGAGGAAGAAAAAAATCGAGTGATATAATGCCAAAGAGGGGAAGACACATTTATCAATAATTCATCTTCAAAATAGCCGTTTTTTAGTTTGAAAAGGACTGTAAAACTCTTTTTTGCCACGCGCTTCGCGCGCATACAGTTTCTCATATTGCAAGTTTCATTTGGGTTGCGGGAACTCACCTTTCGAAATGTGTTGGGCAGTGTAATTTCTCAAACGCACACCTCAAACGAAGTTTATTAAACCCTTATCTATAGATAGCACACCGTCACAGAAAATAAAATAATCTGAAATATATCTTTCAGTCAATTCGGTCCATATTCGCTGAACGCAAAGCAAATTGGAATATCATGTCCCCCCACATTTCAAAGTGGAGGAGATTGTCCCCTCCCTTTGTCATTATGTATGTTTGGTTCCATACTCCATATTACGTGAAATTTCTGTCTCAGGTGTGCACCAAATCGCACAATTTCACGCCCAAAAATACAAAAGCTCCCTACTGTGGGAGGGGGACACCCCCTCCCACACCCTCCCCCTCGGTCGCTTTGCTTCCTCGCAATGTCTCCCCTCCACTTTTGAGAAGTTGTTGACGTCCTTGCTTAGTTTCATGGGAGCCCAATGCCCTAGACTATATCGATGGCTCTATTGTATACGGGATCACGTGGATCCATCTCATGCAAGGCTCAATCTTTTCCTCGCTATGCCCTTTACAAATACGTTACGAGTAGGTTCACTATTTTATACAATTTTAACACCCATGATAGGAGTTGCAAATGTCTGAAATCTAAAAGCTTCCGGGGGCTCCGCCCCCTGGACCCCCATTATTGTCCCCAAATATGGGTGCCCCCCAAAGTCAGGTCTTCGAGCCATCAAGATAGTTTCAATGAACGCATAATAAAACTTCCGGGCATGTCAATGTGGGGCTTTTAGCTCTCTCAGTGGTCACTCTGGAATTTTTTTTTCAAATTTCGCCCCCCCCAATCGCAAAAATGGATCGACGCCCCTGGTGTGGGAGGGGGGTGTCCCCCTCCCAAAGTAGGGAGCTTTTGTATTTTTGGGCGTGAAATTGTGCGATTTGGTGATTTCACGTAATATGAAGTATATAGGTATGGAACCAAACATACATAGTGACAATCTGCTTCATTTTCAAATGTGGGGGACATGATTTTCCAATTTGATTTGGGTTCAGCGCATATGTACCGAGATTATTTTATTTTCTGTGACGGTGTGCTATCTATAGATGAGGGTTTAATAAACTTCGTTTGAGGTGTGCGTTTGAGAAATTACGCTGCCCAACACATTTCAAAAGGTGAGTTCCCGCGACCCAAATGAAACTTGCAATATGAGAAACTGTATGCGCGCGAAGCGCGCGGCAAAAACAGATTTACAGTCCTTTTCAAACTAAAAAACGGCTATTTTTAAGATTAATTATTGATAAATGTGTCTTTCCCCTCTTTGGCATTATATCACTCGATTTTTTTTCTTCCTCATTTTCGGAATTATTGGGGGGTGGGGGGGGGGGCGAAATGATATGTTCGCCCCCAATATTTTCATTGGGGGGGCGACCGCCCCCCTGCCCCCCAGGATCGACACCCCTGTTGTCTGGGGGTAATCGTCCGGGGGTAATTATCCGGGGGTAGTTGTTTTGGGGGTAGTTGTCTTGGGGGTATAGTAGTTGTCTTGGGGGTAATTGTCTTGGGGGGTAATTGTCCGGGTGGTAGTTGCCCGGGGGTAAATGTCCTAAGGGGGTAGTTGTCCGGGGGGTAATCGTCCGAGGGGTGGTTGTCCAGGGGGTAGTAGTCCGGATACGAATAGTTTGTAATGTAATGGTGCAGGTTTTGGTTACTATAAAATTCAGTTGGACAAAAACTGTACTCTCTTTACCAGAACTGAACTATCCCTTTAAACTTAAAGGTGCATTAGAGTATTGGTACCATCCGAAATGCCCCTTGACACTCAATTGGTGGGGTTTTAATTCTATTTAAAAGTTAATTGAATAAGACATGTGAAATGAGAATCATTCCCTTTCGAATGCGCTCATAGTTGTAAAATTTGATTTCAAAATATTTTATTTATAAGTCTCCCATGCCGGGGACATCTTGACTTTTTAGAAAAAGAAAAAAAAATGCTTTTAGACTTCTTTGAAAAAAATCAAAATAGGTTTTTAAATAGTTGATGATGAAATAAAAAAAAACATCACATGCACAAGTTTAGTATGAAAAATGGTTAAAACAGGCCGGGGGGGGGGGGCACATGCCCCCTCCTAACATAAAATGTATGTGCCCTCATGCAGGTACCCCCATCACTAGCAAATCATGTTCGGTTGACTAAGTAAAAATATGCAATGTTGCCCGAAGGACTCGGCTCGCACTGAAACATTCAATGGTCTCAACCTCTCCATCATCCCCATATATACCTCTCCCCTTCCGTTCTCTAATAGTACCTCGATCCCCTTTCCTCTCACTGCGCCCCCTCAGGGCTACCTATGATCCCCGTCCCGGCCCCACTTTCCTACCCCCTCTCCCTCCTCCATCTTCTATGCGGTCCCTTCCCCTCTCCCTACCCCACACATCCCTTCCCTCTCTCTCCCGTCTCTCCCTCTCTCATTTCCATCTTTATCCCACCATTCTCCACATCGCTCGTTTCTTCCCCCTCCCTATCCCCAATTCCTCATTCTTCCCGCTTCCCCGACCTCACCCTAATTCCCCTACCTCCCGTCTAATTGACTAGACCTGGCCCCCCTCACTCCTTGTACCTCTTCCCCCTTACACTTCCCCGCCCCCTCTAATTATAATTTCGAATGGATAATTTAATTTGATAAATATAACCAACTACATCAAACAACAAACTTGTCAATTCTTTTTATGTCTTGATTGTCGGTTTCGGGTGTTTTTGTTTGAGGTGGTGCAACATGTATGAGTGCGACTCACTGGAAATTGAGATGATGTTCGGATAAAACAAAATTATTTGTGTTGTGTACAGTTTACAAGACATGATAACGTGTACAGTGTAGACTCTTATGACGGGCCAAACATGACATAATTATGTACAACCATACATCTACGGGATAGATGTAAGGTTTTAACCAATCATATAGCCAGGGGCGTCGATCACGGGGGGATGGGGGGGGGGGGGGGGGGGGGGGATATATCCCCCCAATATTTCAGGTGTGGGGGGGGGGGGGGGTGGCCTGTATAATTATCACCCCCCCCCCCCAAATATTTGGGGTTCAAAAATATATAATAACATTAAAATTAAGGAGCATTGCCCCCTGTCATGAATGGAAGTTGTTACTTTTGTCTTCTTTAAACCACTTTTTGATAATGCTAAACTGCCCAAATCCAAAATCTTCCGGGGCTGCGCCCCTGGAACCCCCATTTAGGTTATTTGACCCAGTACCAACCATGTACTCATTAAAACGTTTTATTCAGGACTTCTCTCTTGGCAAACTTTCAGGCGATCCTGGCCCACTGTGCGTTTGCGCTTCGCTCACTAAAATTGAGCTAACTATTCAATAGTTAATTTTATGTCCTACATGAATGAAATCCTGTTCAGTGATTGGTCTACATAGCGTCATGTGACCAAACATAGTAATGCCCATGGAGAAAAATGTGCTATGCGTGACGTCATTCATGGAATAGTAAATGCTATTCCATGAATGACGTCATAGACGCCGGGTGATCATATTGAGCCCATAGAGATGCGTGTTATAAAACTTCCCTGCGAGCAGAGGTCTTGTTTTAGCTTGCGAAAGATGCTCGACGAGATTTCTCAAAAAATACAGCATATTTTCACCCGTGAATTATATCAATAAGTTCCAAAGAATATTCTAGAGATGCATTTCATGTATAACGTAGCGGTATTCGAATTTAAAAACTACGACAGTGGTGCACATTGTGCATTGTTGTCCTTCTGTGGTCGTGACACTAATTCGTCATTTAAAAATCGGCCGCGGTGTGCACTGCACTAGCTGTATGTGTAATGTATTTTCTCCATACAATCACACGTGTGTATTATGTAAAGCAGGTTAATTATTCACTTTGATGCGCGCGTTTTGCATTTGGGTGCGCATTAGTTGTTAAGGCGCGTAACCATGAATGGAAAGATAGCGCAATACGCGCTCTGCGCTAGGACTATTGCGCAAAGGGGGTCAGTGTCACAAACAGAACATAGTCAGTGCAGTGATGGTTCCTATTTCAATGTTTTTCTTCATATTTTTCTTTAATTTAATTGAAATCATTTATTTTTGCGATGATTATGATTATGCGAAGGATATAAAACAAATATATCATGCACTATTTCGAGCCACTAGTGAAATTATGGATTCCTCGGTGACAGGAAAAGCACTATGTTCTTCGGGTCTACGACCCTCAGAACATAGTGCTTTTCCTGTCACCTTGGAATCCATAATTTCAACTAGAGGCTCTCAGTGCATGGTATATTTGTTTAGTATTTCTGGATATTACAAATCCCAAAGCTTGGACCCGGCCCCAATAAGCTTCCCAATGTGGGTATCCCATGACTGATGGTACACAAGCGCGCTTCGGTCGCAATATGGCATTGTGACGTCACAATATAATGAACAATCAGCATTGTAAAGTTTCACTGTCATGAATATTCATTACCTATTGCATTGTGACGTCATAATAGCATGCACGGGTTTGCAGGCCATTATATTTTTTCCACTTATTTATGCGACTGCGTACGTGTAGTATATCGCGTATTCGCGCGCGCGCGCGCGCACGTACGTACGGTATATAATCGCGATCGATCGACTTAATATGCGCGCGCGCGCGATCGTACAAATTTAAGTTAGCGTGAAATGAAACCTAGTGGGTACCGGCGCGGCGCGGCCACAGCTTCACTCGGATTTTTCTCACTTTTTGTAAGTTTCCGATGTTTTTGTCTAGAAATATATTTATATTGAGTGACTGTGCATGGTCGACGTGACGTTTAGCTTGGACTTTGTCTTTTGCATGCAGTGCACTGTTTTAAATTCGGTAAGCTAGCCTAGCCCTAGGGCTAGGCCTAGTCTAGAGCTAGAGTAGAGTCTAGACTCTAGTCTAGCTAGGCCAACGGCAACGGCCGGTGTGGCAGGGATAAATTAAAACAAGGGATATCTGTCAAAATCACTCCGTCAATGTGTGTTTTGTGTGTGTGTTACGTGTAAAAGCAATGTTTTGTGGCATATCATTATCAGTTCAATTTATATTTATTCAAGTTCATTTTATTGTATAAACACACAAAAACGGTTATGATGTGTCTAGTATGACTATGTTACATGTATGACTGAGTGACGTCAAAGTCAAACGCGTCGATGTGACGTCATGAATGAGTTAAGTGTACATATTGAGTAAATTACTGTTCGTTTGATGTCCGTATGCATGTGTGTATGTCTGTATGTTTGTGTATGTGTGTCTCCGTCTGTATGAAGGCTCGAAAACGGACAAAATCAGGATTTTAAATATGTCCGAATGACGTCACTGACAATTATCCCTGGGCGGACACTTATCCCTGTCACACCGGCCCAGCCCGGTAGGCCTACGTATGATACAGAACATCGCATCAAGGCAGCTATCTTATGTAGTTGTCATGTATACATTATTTACATAATACACTGCATGCATTGGATATCTATATCCAAGTATATATACTTAGTAGGGATAGTTGTATTGTAGACTAGGTACGTACGGTAACGGGACAGGACATCTAGACTAGACGTCACTAACTAGGACCGATCTACATCTAACTAAGTCTCGTACTCGTAGACCGAAAATCAGTCTTCGACTCTACTCTCTACTTCTAGTTCTAGTTCTAGGTCTATTCTTCTAGTTCTAGATTATCAGATGGCGACGGTTGTTTCACTATAATTAATACTGTCTAGCCTAGAGACTAGGCTAACTAGATCTAGAGTAGTATAACATTATTTATAGTACGAAGTCACTGCATATAAATATTACATTTAAAACCCCACGCAATGTCATGACAATTTGTAGAGTCGTTTATTTCTGACTAGGTCTAGACTAGATCTAGTCCTAGTCTACATCTACTGTGGATCTTTTATTCTTAATTGTCTCGACCTAGTCTCTAGACTCAACTCTAGTCTAGTTGAAACAAATAATAATACAAGCATGGACATGGTGTCGCCGGATTGGCCACTAACTATAGTAGTTTAGTACTAACTACTAAACTCATGCATAGATCGACAGGGCCAGGGGCAGGGGTGTCGGACTCGCTTGTGCGCCAGCGCCTGGTTAGGTTAAGACTCGCTCAGACTCTGCTTAGACTTACAAGTTCTAAAGAATGATTCTCAAATATGCAATATTCAGATCTAAATTAATTTGTGTCATATTAATGTTTAGTACGTGGAGATTTTGTTAATAAATCTGATTCTGACTTCATAATACTAGCACTGAAGTTCTAGCACTATGCCTACTAATTACTATACTACTACTAGTTCTCTAGTAAGTACTAACACCTGATCTAGGTGGACCCAGACGCAGTCATACTCGTACTTAGGCTATTGCAACAACAATCAAAACAGAGACCAATTTTCAGTCTAGTTAATGTTGTGATATGTTGTTGTTGTTGTTGTTTGTTTGTGTTTTTTAATTGGGGGGGGGGGGGGGGAATTATCACCAAAATGTACTATAATTCATATATCTATCATATATTAATTATAAAGAATAGCGTTATTGATGATATGCAAAATTCCTTGCTACCGCACTGCGTGGAACAGTTTTAAAAAGGCCTATATTTAGAAATGAAATTGTAAAAGTCAAATGAAATCAACAAAACGCATGCTTTAATGATGCCCATAATTACAGTTTTTATAACTCTATTACTCTGTTCCCAGGCATGGCATAAAATCTGCTTGATACAAGAATGGATGGTGAGCTCGGGCTTCAGAACAAACTTCACTTGAAAAAGCGACGTCCAACGTGTGCGCGATGTCGCAACCATGGAATGATCTTGGACGTGAAAGGCCACAAGAAACATTGCGAATACCGCACTTGCGAGTGCAGCCGATGCAAGGTCGTCGCCCAACGACGTCAGGTGGTCGCAAAGCAGGTCGCAATGAACCGGCAGCAAGAAAAAGACGTGCAGAAGAGAGAACAAGAGAGGCAGCAGTTATGGGAACTGTACGAGGATCTCCCCGAGAGTCAGAGATTCTACCAGGATGTGCCTGTCTCTGTGACAGCGGCCTCACCCGACATATCGGAGCATGAATTAGTAATTGATGAAGATCACGTTCCATTGTCAAACAGCAGTCCTGTTCATTCCAGTTTGAGCGAAGGTAATGCTTTCATAATGTGTATGCAACTACTTATCATCTAAATAAAAATATATTAAATACACTATTGAATAAGATATTCTTTGATTATACGATATCATTGATACTAGTAATAATTAATATATCCGCAAATATATTGCAAGATCACTTTTTTATGCCTTTTATCTTTCCTATTTTCTGTTTGACCTTTTCAGAAGCAAAACCAGAAGACTACCTTTTGCCAAATAATGATCAGAGTATTGGGGAGCACAGCATGCACGACTCTCTGGCCCCAAACTGTTATCCTGAGCCTCGAGAAAAGGAAGTTGTTGGTACCAATGCAAGTCAAGCAGTGTGCCAAAGACCATACATCACGATGAAAGACTATGCATATCAACATTTTGAGACATCTGCAGGGGCATCCTATGGGTCAGGCATTTGCATACAGTCTGATCAAGAGCTCCCTTCGACGCAGTGTACTGAAGCAATGGCAAATCATACACCACCAGTTAACCTATATCAAAATTGCGAAGATCAGACTATGAATTACCCACCTCCATTACCTTGTCCCGTTAGTATGGAAATGGCAGTGCCAGAGCAAGTTGATTCTCCCCCTCTAGATCTAGAGGTCTCACCGCCTCTACCAATGATGCCATACACATCGGTAACAACACTGCCGTCCTGCTCTTACAGTTACGTTGGTAGGCCTTTCTCGCGGCAAAATCGTCCTCAGTTGATAACTCTGCCGAGGCTCGATGAGAGTCGAGAGTCTACATACAGTACTCCATGTTCTAGCTTTCCCTCATACCCTGTTTCCTACGATCCATACGCAATTGCCAGTATGACGATCACTGGCAACACATACACGTCAACACAGATGTATGACCAGGAACACCAGTACTCAAACTACCCCTCACCAACTCTTCCTACTCAGAGTACCCCTGTCTTCACGTTCCCACCTCCAACCAACCCTTCCGATACCACCATGTCATTTTTCTTCTCCAACTGTGACCATGTTGGTGAAGATTCTCTTCCAGAGGAGAACACACCCAAAGAAGCAGATTTGTACGAGTCATCTATTCAGGAGACTAGGCAAGGCAGTCAGGGCTCAGAGTATTGTGAATGAGAAGAAGCTTCTCTGTCTCTTAGTACAGTTTAAGTCTAAATTTTAGTAACCTAAACCTGCACCATAACAATTAATAGAACATAACTCCACCATGCTCGAAATTACAAACAACTAAGCAAAAAGCCTGTTATCATTAAAAAAAGAGCCGTTAAAACTCGAGGGCGCTCTGTAAAAACACATTGGTTTCAAAAATCTTTTATTTTTAAAATTGTGCATGAGATGTTTTGTTAAAATAATGATTAAATAGAGAGATCAACCACTATTAAAACCTCTTTTGTAAATTTTTGTAAATTTTTGAAAAGTGAAGGATTTTATATTTTTATTTCAACGGCTGGTTCAAAATTATTGAATTATTGTGGGATCCCACAATAATTACAAATGTATATTTATGGAAATTTTAAGCCGTTTCTGAACGATTTTGATCAAACAAAGTTGATTCTGTCATTAAAATTGTGTGCTCATCCAAATTTTACACTCAAGTTTTACATTACCTCACCAAAAAATATTTTCTGAAGCGCCCTCTATATACAAAACTGAACTACCCCTTTGAACTATTCACAAAGATACTGTACAACAACTCTGATCATTCTGTATAAAAAATGGGACCTATGAACCATTGAAATTCTGGGTACAATTGATACTCCTGGTTTTCATTTGTCAATTTTTTACATTTCAGGTCTTTCTTCTCATCTCTGTATTTTTCCAAGGCACGCACACGGGTAAAGTACAAATAAATAAGTGTTACTGATGTACATAATAATGCTGATTATGTGATTGTACTAGTACATGTATTCTAATTTTACTCGTAATAATATTTACGATTACAATTAAGTAGAAGTTTGTATAGTTCCTTTCAAACCTGTTTGATGTTTTCCCTTGAAATGCGATATTGTTGTAGGTAGGTGTGGCCATTTTGCAGCGAACCTGGAGACCATTTACATTACAATTTTTACATACGTATGCATAATTTGCAAGTCTCTTTTGTTAATGAGTATATCATGCATCTGAAAGAATATTTTGATCAGACGCGATTTACATTACTTCTGCAAATGTGAGGAATTTAGTTTTCGTCCTGCAAGCTAAGCAGGTAGATACAATCTATTGTTAAAATATTCAATGTTCATTTCTGCACAAAATAATTATACTTCCCATCATGGGCAGAGCATCATTGATGTTTTGATCAAAGTATTTTAAATGTTAAGAACTTAGATATAAAATATTGCCATTTGTACAATGCTTTGCCTGTTGCCATCTGTTTATCATCTTTTTACCAGTAATTGTTAGTTCTGAGAAGTAAATGGTTTTTGAGCAGGATTGTAGAATTTGATTTGATGTAATTGAACTTGATGCAATGTAACTTGCATACAATTTAAGATTATTGCTAATATTTACTCATTTATATACTATCATGCAACTTTGGTCTTCATTTTTACAATGTATAATTTGTGATTTATCTTTCCCCTTCAGTGTTTTGAATTTGATGTAAGTCAGGGGCGTTATTACACTCTTCACAACAGTCGTAAAGGCCCTGATCATCACAATCGGACACTGTAAGACCTGCAGGCGATTTTTATTTAAACATTTATTGTTATTATACAGAACTGGCAACTGCTATGCTTTCATTTGTAATATTGTTCAATATCCTACAGTAAGGAAAATGTGTTTGTTTGACCTTTTTTTATGAAATTTGATGTTCTAGCATTAGTAGTATGTGAAACTTCTCCACTTTTAGTATTAATGTGGTATTTGTTTTTGTTTCACTGTGCATGTTTTGTCTACAGAGGTAGGCAGCATTAATATTGTTGATTTGATCTGTACCAGGTTTGTTTTCTGTTTTATTACAATTATACAAATGTTCATCACATTGAAGTTGTCCTTCAATGAACAGATTTCTTTTTGTATATTTGTAAATGTTCATCATGTTACAGTTTTCCTAGTTTCAAACATCAACCGACTTCTGATTTGCCTCTTTCTTTGGTGTGTTTCATAATATTGCTTGCTATGTATGTACCCTAAGCAAAATAATTTGTCATAACAAGTAGGCAAGTACATTCCACAGATATTGTTTGTCCTTTCTCTTCTCGTACAGCAAATAATGTATTAAATTTCTTTTATTTCTCTCCCCCTCTCGCTTATTTGCCTAATGCAAAGAAATATACAAAATGTTTTCTGAATAATAAATATTAGTAATATATATATATTTATTAGCAATTTAGTATCTGGAATAGACAATCTGGAATAAGATTTTCACCAAGCACCATTAGTACAATTTTGTTTCAAGACAAATCATTCTGATTGAAAAGAACACTTAAAGAGATGTTCGTCATGATAATAAAAAGACCAAACAAATATGAATACACCATACATTGGCAAAACTAGTTAGAAGTACTGCATGTTAAAAATGTCCTCTACAGTTTAAGGCATTCTAAATTCCAGGCATTATTTAAAAGTGAATCACGTGATGAGAGTACATGTATATTACAATATTTAACATAGGATTTACAAATTAATGTATAAAGGCACATCGCAAATATCAGTTGCTACTATCAAAGTACAGTATCATAATTGCAGTACACTACAATACCGTAGAACACCGTCGTCAAGCACCCCCCAAGCACCTATACGCATCTTGCTTTTAGGTGACGTTTCCATGAGATTCACCTCTATTATTATCCTCATGAATATTCCTCACCATTATTTGCATTCTTGATTAACGTTTCCCTTTTGGACAGAGAGTGGGCGCTCTTTAAAAGCAAGATGCGTATAGGTGCTTGGGAGGTGCTTGACGATGGTGTTCTACGGTATGGTAGGTATAGTAGATAAAGGCAAATATTAATTGTTACTTACTCAACTAACTGCCTGCTTCACCATTTCATTGTGATTCTGCCATAAAAGCTTTTAAAATAATTGGGTACAATGTAAAAATGAAAATTAAATGCATGATGGCCAACATATAAATAAAAGTGACATTACAGCACAAAGTAAGAAAATATAAGTGACTAAATGCATAAACCTAGGCACAATGTCATACTAAAGCTATTATTAAATGCACCATAGGTTGATAGCTGCACATTCTTTGACCCTTTGCAAAAACCTGCTAAGTAGTTATATAGTTCTGTACATGTAATGGGTGTAATAGTTTGCCACATGCCCCTATTCAATATATTTTATACACTGTACATATTTGTTTAATTGTAAATAATATACTGTACTTGAAAATTGATAATGAAACGTATAATATATCGATGTGGTACCATAAGGTATTACCCAGTAGCCCTTTAATAGGAGACAAGAAGAAAGTACATATACGTTAACCAAATGTATTTTTAAAATCCAATAAATCAATATGAAAGTAATTTACATAAATAAAAATCAATTTACAGAATAATATATACTTATTACAAAATCTAATATTTCAAATTGCAGACACAAGTCCTTTTTGTTTGCCAGCTAGATGGTAAGCACTATATAGGCACCAGTCCTGCAGACATAAATACATTCTGCGACTTGAGAGAGACTATTCACTCATGCATTATGCATAGCCAAAATTTCCGACTTAAATGTTTTTCTTAGTTTCGGGGGATATATTTCCCTAACCTAAACCCTAACCCTAACCCTAACCCTAATTTGGTGGCTATAGGTCAGATTAATGGCTATAGGTCGGATTTAGTGGCTATAGGTCAAGTGTGGTGGCTCTAGGTCAGATTAGTGGTTATAAGTGAATAGTCGCACGGCTGCAGGATTGGTGTCTATATAGTGCTTACCCAGCTAGATACACAGTTCATATGTGACAAAAGAATGGAGTACCATGCAGCCTTCAAATGTTCATAATGCATGTCCAAACACTACAAATAACAACTTTATCAATAATCGTTTTTACTTAACTTTCCAAATCAATAAAGTTATTCTGAGAACAAAATCCAAACTGAATGCATCATTTCACTTGCATTAATGATCTCAACAATGTAAATTGAGGTCTTGGCCCCAGGCCAACTAGCCCAATTTATTAAACCGCTTGAGGATTATGCCATATCATAGCTTGCCTGGACTGAAAAGGTGTAGGAATTATTCATTGATTAAAGTTACTTCTAAAACAAAATTCCATCGGCTAGATAATGCACTAGTTAGTAAAGCAAATAAGTTACTTTGTGCAATACGATTCTGCATTGGTTAAATATAAAAATAAAAATATGATCATGATTTAAAGCAAAATAACAGTACCTGGAAACGCCCCGCACTAAAAAAATGAAATATATGCTTTTATCACCTACCATATGAAAGAATATATCATAACTTAGATGTTAAGGTAAAGATTTGGACAAAAACTGCTTTGAAATTGACTAATTGAGCATTAATCGGTTCCAAAATAAAACGATTGACAAAGTTCAATTTAACCGCGTGCGGAACTGCATATACGCTTTTTGTGCAAAAGATTATGCTAGTTCACGGTATGCGGTCTTGTCATAAAATGTCATAAAATATGATCATGATTTAAAACAAAATAACAGTACCTGGAAACGCCCCGCACTAAAAAAATTAAAAATATGCTTTTATCACCTACCATATGAAAGAATATATCATAACTTGGATGTTAATGTAAAGATTTCGACAAAAACTGCTTTGAAATTGACTAATTGAGTCTTTATCGATTCCAAAATAAAGCGATTGACAAAGTTCAATTTAACCGCGTGCGGAACTGCATATACGCTTTTTGTGCAAAAGATTATGCTAGTTCACGGTATGCGGGCTTGTCATAAAATGTCATAAAATATGATCATGATTTAAAACAAAATAACAGTACCTGGAAACGCCCCGCACTAAAAAAATTAAAAATATGCTTTTATCACCTACCATATGAAAGAATATATCATAACTTAGATGTTAATGTAAAGATTTCAACAAAAACTGCTTTGAAATTGACTAATTGAGTCTTTATCGATTCCAAAATAAAGCGATTGACAAAGTTCAATTTAACCGCGTGCAGAACTGCATATATGCTTTGTGCAAGATTATGCTAGTCCACGGTATGCGGGCTTGTCATGCAGGGCACGTTCCCCCCCGCCCTTCTCCCCCTGATCAGTCCGACCACGCTATGCCACTGATAGAGACAAGCAGTTAGTTCGACCAAAATCCATTAGCAACAGACAAAATTAGTCATTAATAATTATCATGGTCATTGACCGTTATTCATGATATGAAATTTGATGAAAAAAAAATATTTATAAAGCCTACATATACATGGAAATTACCAATAAATTAGTTTTGAAATTGGTTCTGATGGTTTTTTTTAAATTCATTAACTTAACCAAAATGGTTGAAGCTTCTAGTTATACGTATATATCTACACTGCTCTCTTTTGCATAATGATTGATATGTGATGAAAGCAGTGCCCTAACTCGGTATTGTAAGTATTGTTAGTTTTTAATGATAACATGCAAGTTTCAATCACTAGAATTCGGTTTGACCTTCCACTTTATGACATCAAAACCAGATAAATAAATAAATATGCTAAACCGGGCTTGAGATACAAGTACAAGTCAAGATAATATATTTGCACCCAAGCCCCAGTCCCATACTGACATTTTTAAAAAAGAACCACAAGGAATCCGAACAATGGTCTTTCTTCCTCATTGCACATCAAGTCTGGTCATCCTACCACCACACTTTCAAGCTATGCAACTGAGCGTAAGCTGAAAAGTTGCTTCATCAAGTTGAACAAGTGGCTGGAGTATCACAAGCAGGTTTGTAAGGATATGTTTGTAGTTGAAAAGGTACTAGTTTTTTTTTTTTTTTTTTTTTGGCGGGGGGTACTCTCTATACCTGGAATAATAGGTAGGTGTCCCCCAGAAGACCCCCTTTTTCAGTTATATTTTTTGTTCCGGAGACCTCCAAAATCCTAAATATCAGCTGTACGTTGGTAGTGAATTTGAAAAGCTGCCGGTCATTTCCGCTCCAGAGACCCACCTTGCAAACGCCCCTATGCGGCGATCCACTCCGGAGCCCCTACATTGGAACCCTGGGGAGGCACATACCTAAACAATTTGGTGAAGTGCTCCCCCCCCCCCCCCCCCCGGTATAATTCGTCTTTATGAGGGCATTGTATTTTTATTTTACTGCTGAAAGCAAGAAAACTCGTTATGTTCTGACTCTGTGATCCTGGTAAAGTTCCTGTATGAGGTCTTGATATTTTGGTTTGACTTGGTATAGTTCTTCTCGATGAGGACTTTGTATTTTGATTTTACTGCTGAAAGCAAGAATGGTTTAGTGCTCTAAGGGGTCTTGGTATTTGATTTTACTGCTGAAAGCAAGGATGGTTTAGTTCTCTTAGAGGTCTTAGTATTTTTATTTTACTGCTGAAAACAAGACACCTGATCACGCTCTGACTCGGTGATCCTGGTATAGTTCTCCTCGATGAGGACTTTGTACTCATACGATGCCGTGTAGCGGATCCTCTTCTCAGGGGATTTCTCTGTGCTCACAGCCAGAGAGCGAACGGTCGTCTTGGAGGCCGTGGTGTGAGCCGTCTTGAACTCGACATCCACTGATCTGGGCATTGTCTGGGGCACCTCCTTGGTTGACGTCAGATTCAAGTGGCCCTTCAGCAGGTGGGTAGACGGGTGTCCTGAAATTATGGATCAATAGATACTATGTAATAATTATGTGCAATACATGTTTGACTACACTATCTTGAATACAGCAAAATGGAGGGGTACAAATAAATCCTCATATTAATCTGCCACATTTTAATTTAGTTTTACATAGCTAATGATGTAAACAAATGAAACACAAACAAAATATAAGATCCAACATTTATCCGATCGGATATATTTATTGATATTTCAGCTGTTTCTGAACAGATTTTGAAAAATTAAAGTTTATTCTGTCATCAAAATTGTATGCTCTTGACACTCGGTTTTTCATTACCTCACACAAAAAAATTCTTAAAGCGCCCTTTATACCAAAGCTCAACTATCCCTTTAAACAGATTCGGCATATTCCAAGCTTTTTGCTAGCTTGCAAACTAATTATACAATCACTTTTTTCTTTCTTTCTAACTTCTGACATTTAACCATGGTCTGCAAGAATGTCTCACCTGTTGCTCTCTCCGGTAACCGGTCTATTCTCCAAACAACTCCTCGAAAGGCATGCTCATACTTTGCTGACCCAACAGAGATCTCTAGCAGCTTGGGTAATAAACAACCTGTATATCAAAGAAAAAGAGGGTAATAATACTGTTATTCTGCTGGTGTAACTTCATTTTCAAAGGCGTAAGACATGATCATTCTCAAAGTTAACAATTAACCCTTTCAGGACTGGTCCATCAAATATTCGGGCTTTGGTCTATGGAGAATACATGTTGTAGCAAAATCAGTCCGTCCTGAATGGGTTAACCTCTATTTGCAGAGTTTCAGGAACAACTTCTGCAAATAATACCCCTTTTTAAAACCAAAATGGGAACATTGTCATAAAAACTAACCCTAATTTGGTATTTTGAGTTCATTTATAAAAACAATCTTTTAAATACAAAATTTAAGTACAAAAATCTTATGGCCATTCACAAAAAAGTACCCTATTTTCACTCTTCGCAAATATTGTCATGAAAATGGTACCCTATTAGTTTTTCTTATTTCTGGAATCATCAACATCAAACATATATCCTGTTTTTTTTTAATTCAGCAAACATTAAATGTTCGCAAACACATCTAAAAATTTACCCTATTTTTGCGAAATTGTGAATGTTCATGCATGCGGACACACTGCAAACGTGAAGTGACACCACAGTGACAGTATACAAGTACTGGGTAGTAGTGCAGTTGAAATTGCAAAGAAGCAACAGTCTTCAAACCATTCATTGCTTTCATTAGAGAAGGTCATGCACATTTCACACCCCAAGATAGTATTTCAAATTTTGATTACACATCAATGTTATTTTAGATGCATCATATTATTTGTGGTTAGAATATCTGACTGCGATGTGCGAGGTTGTAGTTTGAACAGTAGTTGGACTAACTTCAATAGTCCAACTACTAAAAAACATTATATTCCACATACTAAGAATCTTGCTCTACGATTGGTCAAAAGTTAATCACGTGATGAAATATAGTTTCGCCCATCGTTACACTCTGTAGATATCTTGGGTGAAAGTGCGTTGCACTCACTAGATAAAAAGTACTATCTACACTCCGCGGTTGCTTTGAATTGAATACCAATAAGTGGCGCGATAACTCTATGCGCGCGAATTACAAATTTAATTGTATTCGTTGTGCATACGGTATACGTAGTACACTGTACATCAGAGGCGTCGATCAGCTGTTCGGAAAACACAATGCATTGGCCGCGCGGGGCGAGCATTGTTTGTGAACAATTGCATTGTGTTTTCCGAACAGATCGACGCCCCTGTTGTAGTATCGTACATACACTGTTTGCATGCTCGTTCTGTGTACTCTACTAAAATGGCGGCCACAAACATAAGGTTTGAGCTTTTGGATGAGGATGAAATGGACACGTTTTTACTGGAGAGTGAAAGTAAAAATACAAAGCGACAACTTAAGTTCAGCCTGAAAGTGTTCCAAGATTATTGCGATGCGGGAATCATACATTTTGACAAACTGTCTGACATGGACTTGAAATCGCTAGACCAAGTGTTGGGGAGATTGTATGCTGGTGTGAAATCGCGAAATGGTGAGTCATACAGTAAGAAATCTCTACAAGCTTTGAGGTATGTGGTCTGCAGAGACATTTTTTGAATTTGCGAGACATAGACATTATCAAGGATACCAACTTTGTGAAACCTGGTCGAGTGTTCAAAACTGTTCTTCGGAAACTCAAGGAAGAGGGGAAAGCCAATGTAAAACGGCCTGTCACTGAAACCGGCATGAACACGATTCAAGACAGTCTAGTCTATAGACCAGGTCCAGGACTCTCCTTGTGGACTACAACGTAAAGTTTTCAATTTCATCGACATTATGACCAATTGTGCGAACAGGGGTGAAAAGAATTTGCATGTTGAACTGTTATGGAATTGTCATGGAATAACATATTGGTAAGTAGATCAAACCTAGTAACACAGTAACAGTAGACTAGTACTAGATCTATAAGATCTAGAAGATGAGGAATATAAAGCAAATAATCACCTTTTGGTTTCAGGCAATGGCAAACTATCACTTCCTCGGCGATCTGAATGTATACGCTATCTTTCCTCAGCTTCGCTTCGGAAAGATAGCTACATCCAGATCGCCTCGGACGTGATAGTTTGTCCCATCACCTTCACCAACGGTAATTATTTGCTTACTATCCTGTACCAGCAGAGGGTACGTATGTTAAAGTTCAACATATTTGCACATCAATCTGAGAAATTCTATTCCGAGGCGATATGGTATAGTTATTACCCTGGCTGTAGCCAAGCTGCCTTGCAGGCGCAACAAGCATTTCAAGGAATAAATAAGGTAGCAAAATGAGATTGATTGGTTCTGCCTTTCAAATAAGCTGTGCACTATACAAGTCAACAAGATGACGGATCTACGAGTACCTCCTAACATGTTCTAAAGTCTACCTATCCTAGCTGTAACATATTTTTATTTTTTTTTAATCATAAAATTTATAACACTGTCACATTGTAAGGAGAGAGAACATCAATAATAAAGTTGAAATAATATTTGCTGTTTTCTGTATCAGAATGCAATAGGCACCATAGTTTATAATTCCAAGAGATTAAAGGGATACACTAACACATGTAGTTGAGTGTTGGTCAAACTGAATTTTAGTAACCAAAACTTGCACCATTACAGTACAAACTAATAGTTAATAGTTAATAATAACTCCACCATGCTCGAAAGGTATACACAATTACAAACGACTAAGTAAAAACCCTGTAATCATTCAAAAAGAGCCGTTACAACTCAAGAGGGTGCTCTCTAAAAACTCATTGGTTTCAACCATTTTTCATACTTGTAAATTTGTGCATGTGATGTTTTGTTAAAAGAATTTTAATAGATAGATCATCAACAACTATTTAAAAACCTTTTTTGAAATTTGTTGAAAGAAGTGTATAATCATTGTATGTATTTTTTTTTAGTCAGGATATCGCCTGGCCAGACGATATATATATATATAAAATATTTTGAAATCAAATTTTACAACTATGGGAGCATTCGAAAGGGAATGATTCTCATTTCACATGTTTTATTCAATGACCTTTCAAATGGAATTATAACCAACCAATTTAGTGTCAAGGGGCATTTCGGGAAGTACCAATACTCAAGTGTACCTTTAAAGATACACTTGAGTATTGGTTCTTTCTGGAAAATGTTGTTGTGAGGTTTTTGTTTGGTTTGTAATCCATGTGGAAGTAAAGACTTCTAAATTTGCATGATTCTGCTCCTAGCGCTTGCATACTTATGAAATTTGTTTTCAAAATGATTTTGTCCTTCCACTGCCAGGATAGCTAATGACCTTACTCCAGGCTCTAATATACAGAGTGAAATGCAATGCTATTGAATAACATGTACAGTGCACCGTACTGCTAAAAGCAGCTTACAGTATGAGCAGTAATGTGCCTGCAATCGTCCGGGCTAGTATTTTTTGCTGCTAAATAATGTTCATTTGATCTAGAATTTGGCATTTATTTTTAATTTTGACAGATATTTAGACTGAAACAAGTAAGTTTAACATTTCATAAATTCATTTGATATTCGAACAATATTACCACATCGACTTCAAGGCTATACAGCATTTTTCCCTTTCAAAATTAACAAACCTTGACTAGTACTGAAGTAGATTTCATATTTGGTGTCATTTTCATTGAGCATAAAACCTTTAATACAGCATTGGACGATGCTTTCTTCTGTCTGCATCCTGACATTCAGAAATATTATACCTATTTTCAAAGCAGGAAGGACCATACTTCCTTTTACCAATGAACCCTGGATCGCTTGCCCTGACCTTAAAGGGGTAGTACAGTTTTGGTAAGGCTGAGCTTTAGAAACCAAAACCGGCACAATAACATTACAAACTAATAGTTATAACTCCACCATGCTCGAAAGGTATAGAAAATTACAAACGACTATGTAAAAAGCCTGTTATCATTCAAACACAAGAGGGCTCTCTCTAAAAAAGCATTAGTTTAAAGCATTAGTTTCAACCATTTTTCATACAAAATTAGGCATGTGATGTTTTGTTGAAATAATGATTAAATAGTGAGATCATCAACAACTATTTAAAAACCTCTTTTTAAAATTGTGCAAAAGAATTAATTAGCATTTTTTTTTTTTTTTTTTTAAATCATAGAATAAATCTGGGGCCCAGATTTATTCTGATCGGATTTATTTATTGATATTTCAGCCGTTTCTGAATAGGACAGGCGCGCTGGAAGCAGTTTTGGATTGGGGGGGGGGCAAAGACCTAAGGGGGCTCACGATTTTTGTGTGTAGGGGCTCATGCCCAACCACACTCACAGGGTTAATGATAATAATATCCTCGATTTATATAGCGCCTATCACGATTGATAATCAACTTTGAGCTAGAGGTGAGAGTGAGACATTGCGAGGGAGCGAAGTGGCTAAGCGGGGGGAGGGTATAGGAAGGGGGTGTCCCCCCTCCCACGGTAGGGAGCATTTGCATTTGTGGACTTGAAATTGTGCCATCTGGTGCATACCTAGATAGGAAATTCAGGGTTAAGATTAACTGATTATCCCCCATACAAATAAATGGCTATCTTCAAAGGTCGCTGGCGTAGATCTGTGAGTAGTTTCTTTAGTTCAGGGGGAAGATCTATTCATTCATTCATGCCCCCCCCCCCCCCCTCCAACCGAGTAAAACCATTTGCTTGATCTAGTCTATACTAGTAAACAAAGAGCCATAGTTTTCTTATTTTTGACCGATTGCTTTAATAAACTTTTAGAGATTATTCCAACTATTCTGTCTCTTAGAGTGGAAACAACAGTTTGCCCGGGTTTCAGCAGTTTTCCTTTAAGTATAGCTCTCTAGAAAGACTAGAAAGGAAATCAAAAGTGTACAATGTCTGGTCAAATAATTCAAGAACTGGTGCAAATTAATTTCCCTTTCCGTGAACCATCTGGGAGGCCAAAGCTGAGGCCAAATCATTTACTACGCAAAATATCTTTCCTAGATCTGTCTAGATATAAAGCAATAATGTACTGTATGTACAAACTAGATATAACAGCTCGTACTATGGTTCTTGTAAAAATCAAGGCCCATGACACTGTTAGATAGGATTAAGCTGGCACAACGTCACAGCTCTACAAAAACAAAAATACAAATAGCCAGTCACACCAAATTGCTATTGATGCAATATAACTTTTTGAAATTGATACATAGGTTCTAGGTTGCATGTTTTGAGTGAACTATTTGAACAGTTCTAGCATAACAGTTTGCACAGAGACACAACTCATTGATTATGAAGTAGCTGACTATTGCTAGCATTACAGTTTTGCACAATGACAGGACTCATTGTATGTGAAGTAGCTGACTATAGCTAGCATTATGATTTGCTCAAAAACATGACTAAATCTAATGCAGAAAAAAAACTTGCTTTACTTGAAAAAAGGGTCAGTTTCTCACCTAAAATTAAGTCTGATTTCTACACTTTTAATTATTAAAGGGATCTATACTTAACATTGTCAAAATCAACAAAATTTTCTTAGAATGCTAGCAGATCCCACATAATTCATTGTATTTGTATTACTAATAGAAGCATGGAACAGGTTTTGGTTTTTAAATGTCTCTTTCATTATAAAACTACATGTATGACCATTGAAGTGTTCAGATTAGAAATTCTCTAGTGGACATTTTCAACTGTGTACAAAGTCAGTGCAATGAGTTAGTGAATATCACTTAGCCGTTTTGCTCATTACTGGGTCATATGACATTCAATTATCATGGAATTTTCACACATCACTCAGTGGAAATATCAGATTACAGAAATACATATTTTATCAACCCTTTATAATTGTTGTCACATGTCAACAAAGTTACTAGATCCCTTAATAAACTTCAAATACCATTCACAGATTGGCACTTGGCTTTTTATATGCTAAGTTAAAGCCACACATAATCGATTTCTTGTGATAGCACCTGCCCTCTTGTCAACAACACATGTGCACAAAACTGCCCCATATTTCTCTCGTATTCACCCTATTTTGGAATTATGCAAACTGTACTTGGTATTGTTTACCTTGTTAGTTTCATTAATATAACACCTTGTGTGAACTTGGAGCAATATGAGAGCCACCTCACACATGTATACCTAGAGGGATCCAGGAACTTTTGATTGAGAGCCATCTGCCTCTCTTGATAGTGTCTGCTTTCTTGTTGACAGCATGAATGGATGACTGGCCTACCCTCTTGGGCTTGTGAAAGTAGCTGTTTTACATAGAGCTGAGATAGCTTTAGATGAACACCCTTATATTATGTCCTCACCCATGTCAAATCTTGTGTGACCTAGGAGCAATATACACTTTTGATTGAGAGCCACCTACCTCTTTTGATGGCATCTGCTTTCTTGTTGACAGCATGGATGGATGATTGGCCCGCCCTCTTGGGCTTGCGGAAGTAGCTGATCCACTTGTCTGGGATTGGGATGTACACCCTGATGTCCTCACACATGTAATGGGCAGGGTTCTTTCGTCCTGAGCATGCTGCGAATAAGATTCAGTGGAAAGTGTTCAGAGCAGAAATTCATGTACATCTGGTTCACCAAAAATGTTTTTGTACCTATATGTTTTTGTACCTATATTATTTTGTAGTACAGTAAATTGAATTAATTATCAACATACAAAGATTTAATCTCTTAACATGTCAGTAACCTGTAAGTGAAAACCTGCAAGTCATGTACATAAATGTAAGCTAAGTACTGTTGTTTTTTAGTACTGCCTGATATTTTTGTTTAAAGTAAGCCTTGTAAACATTTTTGATACCCGATAATGTATATTATAAGGATTTATAATAGAAAGCTCACCTGGTATGAGAAGGTCCACTCTGAGCTCCATATGAGTTCCTTCCCCAGACAGAGTCGCCTTGACTTCCAGAGGCAAGTCCTGATCTTCAGGGGGTTGCACATGGAACTGCATCAATCGGAACTGGCAGGCGTTCAACGGCTGAAACTCAATCATGCGTGAATCAACAAAGACATTCTTATTTGCACATTTATGGAGCTCAACGTCATGAAGCTTGATCCAGTCAGCAGTCTTGTTGGGGATGATGTGCTGCCTTGCTACAACATCAAGACCTTTCACCCGGACATCATTCAGACCTATTGCACAATCAGGACTGCCAGAGAGAAAAGCCAAGATGTTCACACTCACTGTGATTGACTGCTTAATGACATCACTTTTAGTATCTACAAGACAACGGCACTCGTCGGAGATCCCAACAGTAATGAAGTTTTGTTGGTAATGGGCACCACGATCAAGATAGAGAGTCAGTTTCATTAAAGCATCATTGACAGTGTACACAAAGCTCCTGAACACATCGTAATCCAAAGATCCTAGCTTCAAGAGCTCTACATGGTGCAACTCCTTTATGTAGTGGGATTTTCCACCCACTCTCCATTTTTCCTTGTATGACATGTACAGTAATTTGATAGTATGTACCTTGCCCGTTACATCAAACTGCTGCAAATGTGACAAACCAAGCTCATAGTTGCACTGCAGTGGAAGCTCACGAAATGGATCAGGCTGAGTCCTATCAGTGAACAACTGCAAGATATTGCCCTCAGCTAGCCGCACATGAACTGGCTGCCAGTATCTCGATCCTGCAATTTTCTTTTTGTCTGGATATCTCAGCTTCAGAGACCATCCTTCCGAAAGATCTATGTGTTCTCGAGGGTACTGGTCTTCAAACAGTGATATTGGGTAATCCTTAGCTGACGGAGTGTTTGAACTGATGCTTGGTCTTGTCTTGGGATGACTCTTGCTTTTTTCTGGAGCTGACTTTTGTTCAACAACAGCAGCGACAGCTTGTGGGTAATCACTCTGTGTTGATGTTGGGATATGCTGTTGCTGTTTCGACCAGTGGTTTTGCTGCATTGTGAATGAACTTGCAGATTGAGTTGTAATGTCTGAAGTCAGCAATGCAGCAGTTCTTTGCTCACCCATTTGTACTGAAGAGGACTCAGACCATGGCTGTGTAGGTGCAACATGTTTTATTGAGGATTGTTCAGCTGAACTAGCGACATTCACGTTCCCCTGTGGAAAAAGATTATAAGGTTGTCCTATTTCTGATGTGGTGGGCACATGTACATTAACGTTTGAAGACATTTCTGCAAATGGGTTTCCAGGACTTGGCACAGTTTGTGGAGGAGCAGCACTATCAGTTTCATCAAAAGTAGTCCATGTTCCATTATTGTTATTTATCTTTCCAGGAATCTTCTGTAGAGGTGAAGGTGCAGCTTGTATAAATGGGTTGTAGGGTGACACAGTCCCGGTGACTTGTTCATCCACTGATTTTGTTTGTTCAAGCTGCTTCAGACTTAAAACTTCTTCCTTGAAGGGATTCCCTGGAGAAGTGGTATCATATTTACTTGCAGATGTAGCACCAACTGCAGACAATATGGACACTTCCATATCATTTGCCTGATCGGTCATGTGCAAAGGAGTTGTCCTTGATAGCTGCTTCTCAGTGTTTACTTGCTTTTGCATCTGAAGTGGTTCTCTTTGAATCTTGGTGTCCAATGGTTCATACTCTGCACTTTGTGTCCTTTCCTTCTGCACTGCAACAGAGCTATGGAGCACATGATCTCTCACACGGGACTCAGCAGAAACTGAGTTAGCTTGAGACGATGATGCAGGGGATGGTCTTGAAGGCATCCATGAATTCCCTTCATTTGCCTCATTGAATTGGATCCAGTTTGCCGGTATGGGACTAGTCACACGTGCTGTCTCTGACAATCCATTTTGACTGGTCACCTTGATAGGTGATGAAACTTTACTTGGTGTAGAACTATGGATCCTCTTTGAGTCTCCACTAAATCTGACCCATCCTTCAGAGCTTGAAGCAAGAGAACCAGGTTTAGGCGAAGAAGACTCCAGGGGCATGTACTCCCGAGAGCTGGAGATGTCATGGCAACTGGAAAAACTACCTCTTGAAGAAGAAACTACTGAAGATGCAACTACAGAATGGTGATCATCTGATGTGCTGTAGACAGACCCACCTGTAAAATAGAAAAGAGGTCAATGTAGGCTATTGATTAGTTTTCAATATGCAGATTAGTATTCATGATAATTTGGAAAAGAGTTTTACTGTCACCATGTCTTAAAAAGTTGATTTATTTCCTGCATTTCAAAATTTGCACACCTTTTTTTGCCTATGATATTCTGAACAAAAAAATGTTTTTCTTGTTATGATATTTTTAAGCAAAACGTTAAACAAAATCAATATAATACGTGTGGTTTGCGGTTTGCAATTATTAGACAATTTTGAATCGGCCGTTAAACATTTTTTTTAATGCTTCCTCTTTTTAAAAATTTACAAAATAGGTTTTTAGATAGTTGTTGATTATCTCTAGATCTAATCACTATTTCAACAAAACATTACATGCACAATATTTTATTTTAAATGGTTGAAACCGATGAGTGCTTAGAGAGCTCCCTCTTGAGTTTTAACGGCTCTTTTTGAATGATAACAGGCATTTTACTTAGTCATTTGTAATTTTATTCATTTCGAGCATGGTGGAGATATAATTATTAGTTTGTAATGTAATGGTGGAGGTTTTTGCTTACTAAAATTCAGTTTGACCAAAACTGTACTCTCTTTACCACAACTCAACTATCCCTTTAATTTAGAAATACATGTATTTCGTGCACCAATATTGCCTGTACAACATGGCCTAATAAGTGACATGAAAAGGATTTCTTAAATAAATTAGAAAATATAAAGAGTACTTATCTTTATTGTTCATTATAAGCTACAAAAATGGTGAAAAAATACATTTGTATCAAAAGTTTGCTATTTTGGGATTGAGTGGGTATAAGAGACTGCCCTATTACTGGATACCAATAGTTTCACTGCACAAAACAAACATTGGATGCATCAAATAAAAGTGGAAATTCTACGAGCAGCTGCATAAACTCATAAAGAATACATCTGTTGTAAAAATTTGCACATTTTTCTCAAAATCAACTTTCTTGTAAACCCTTCCAAAAAAGAAGCATCTTCCCGACGCCAAATTTTGCATTGTATTACCGAACGTGATCGATTATCCTTGTTTTGCATGGGAATGTCATTGACATGCGCGTTGCCACAGGTGCGCAGCAAAACGTGCGTAAAACACCTCAGGACGCTTATTTTCTTCAGGAAATGATAGAAAAATGTTGCTGAACGTCCATTTATTATCCTCCGTTAATGCCGACTTTAAAATTCAACTTTCAAATTTAAGACATATTTCCTATGTAATTTGCATGTCCGGTAATACGACACGTTCTGTAATACAACACCCTGCTATACTTCATTAAAAATGTGCCTATTAGGCTATTATGAACCACAATTCCAGGATCTAATGGAATCATTTGGATTTTAATGCTCAGCATGCCTGAACAGTAAACACTTTAGATTCAATGAAATTTCTTATTGCTCAAATTATCTGGGGGGAAATAAAATGCCTTCCTCATTTGACAAACTTGTGGACTTCGATGCTATTCATAGCAATTTGAAAATGTGCGAAGAAATGAACCTGTGTTCAGTTTACATGCAAAAATTTATGGGTATAGTAGTTTTGAAGAACCATCAAGAAAGTCATGGAAGCAAACTGCAACTGTTTACATGTACATGTAGTCCTACATTGATAAATCCAAGTAAAAGTGTACTGAAGAGTACCAATGTCACAGCTATTATCTGCCAAGGGTAATGGTTGAAATGATTGAAATCAATGTCAGGCAATCCAAGAATTGTTACCTAGCACTCTAGCAGTTGCTAAGTAGGCAATCTCAAGTTCTCAACCACCAAGCTCCAATGCAATATATCTAACGATGATGTGATTGAGAAATTATGTAAACCATTACCAAAAGAGTGTGATACGTCATCTGTAACTTATATACTCTACATCTCATTTCAAAATAATATTAAAGTTTGCAAAGCAAAACTCTGAAGCATGCAGTAAAACTGTACACACAACATTTTTAAGCATTGTACCTCAACTTTTCTGAGATCACAACTTAATATTGTCCTGATCATGCTTCATTCACTTACTGAATGCAATGGTAACCAGTCACATCAATGTCTACTGACTATTACAATGTACACTGCAGTGTCCATAATTATGATATCCCCAACTGAAGGTTTCCAAGTAAACCAAGTCTCAAAATATTCATCATGTCTGAGAAAACTGTCTGCAATCAAATCTTGCTGTGGTAGGTATAGTGTAAAACTATGCACTGTTTATTTTAAGCCAAGATGACTCCCACTAGAGAACCCTTTTTTGCCAACCAAGCTGAGGGGAACATCAATTACAGCCAGCTCAGGTCAAAGCTATAATGCATCCAAATTCTCAAACAGCTTGCCACCTCCTGACCTACCAGGCTTGAATAACCCTATACACCCAGAATCCCAGCCCTGATGTTGGAATACTCAAACCAAACAGACATCTGAGCTAACTGGTTCAGCCATGGAGGTTTGTCAGGTTTTAAAACACAAATTAAGACCATGATTACTCAAGCATATCTTTAAACCCTGATTCTGCATATTAATCTCCTTACCTATAGATACGTTTTGTAATAACCACACCTTGAATCCCTTGATGTGCAATGGGCACATTCATTCCAAACCAGTTGAAATAATCTCCTTTAAAGTGATCCATTAACTTTGTAAGACTTTTCAAAAAATTATACTTTAGCCGGAATATCATTGCAATATTCTTCTGAATGATGTGTGATATTTTTGTAGAAAAAGAACAATGTTAAGCTAGTGAACAAAAAGTGAACATTTATGTTATGGTTTATTCCGATCGTTCACGAAAAGTATGAGAATTTGAATACTATGGACGATCAAAGTGTCCAAAATCTGATACTTTGACTGCAATCACAAAGCATTCCTGAACGCTTTCAAATTCAATCTTAAATTTCTCTGTAATAAGGGAGACATTTGACTTGTAAGTAAAACCATTTCATTATTCTGTATAAGCCAAACACTATTAAGATACAAGAGATGTGAGAAAGCTCAAAGTAATTTTGGTTGAATTTGACCAAGTTAATGGATCACTTTAAGTACCTAAATGATTTGCAGCACTTGGCATACCATAGCGTTCTGATATGAGGGTAGTTCAATTATTGGGGGTATCAGGATAGGGGGGGGGGGTATGTAGATCTACAATATCTAAAACTGTCTTCATCTATTTTTATTTTACCCGTATAAATGTATTTAATTGTTATTACAAATGATTCATGTTTCAAATTTCCCAATATTTAAATTGCAGAATCTGGATTATATTTAATGGTCAAAACAAATTTCTTTCTTATCTAGATTTCAAGTTGGAAGTAATGTATTTCATTTGCTTTCCTTTCATCAGGGTGTGAAATGAAAAGTGGTTGTTTTTGTACTGAAGCTGACTAGCAATTCCCTTTAAACCAAGCCCATCATCATTATGAATTCAATGTCTGCTAGTATTCACACACAAAGTCAGAAATATAATTATGCGCAATTCCTATTCTGTACATATCAAATTGCAAACAAATTTTTAAAAAACTGTAGGCCTACCAGTATAAAGCATAACATTAGTGTTCCGACTTCCATGCTACATGTACAGGTACATACATGTGCACTCTGCAGCCAGTAACTGCATGAGATTTGCCAAAACAGGTAAACACGCAATGTAAACATGTTATTTTTCCTGCACACAGCATGCAAAAATGTGTAATGTTAATTTAAAGGTGCTGTCAGGGTTTTGCATGATCACAATTTGAGAAAAATACATTGATAATATGGTAAGAAGACACAATCTGTGCCTTTCCTTCAAGTCCCATGAGCAGTATACAATTCTTGTTAATTTCAATAAATAACAGACATTTTCCCATACCAACAACATGATATATTCAGATGTTTGTGGATGGATTTTCATTTTGTGATAACATGTGTACATATATGGTCTCTTGATTTTAAAATAAGAATTAATAGGGATTGCAATAACTATGTGGCAGTGTAAACTTAAAACTGAAATGTCTGCAAGTCACTGACAAATGTACGTAAAAAATGACAAATTTTACATTCCTTTCATCTGATATAGTGACCACTGAGAGATGTTTGAAAAGACCATGTTAAATTAATGGCCTATGGCCGAGTAATGATTGAAATTCAAGCAAAATCGGACATCCAGTGCTTCCGCATCGGCAGAAAAACGGTATTGGGAAAACATAGGCACTTAACATACTGTACATGTGAAATCTTCACTTAACCAGGTGCATACGGAAATTACCCGTGGAGCAGAATTTCTGGGTTTTATACTTCAAATTGTTCCCAAAAATGCACTTTCTGTTGGAATGTAAGATATTTTGTGATGCCTACACAATTCACCCAATGATGCCAATTTTACTTTGAAAAATGTTCAATATCGGCGATATCAGATGCATTGGCGTTATGATACACAGCACTAGAGGAAACCATCCAGGCATGAAAGAACCACTTGAAATTCCCTTTAAGTGTATGTCTGGGCAAAGTTCAAAGGAGCTGTTTGCATCCATGTGTTAAAGATGACATGTTCTCACTTTGGATCCCACGAGTGAATAGAACTGAAAAAGCAATTGGACAAACCCTTTACAAAAGGATTCAATGTTATTTGGAAAAATGTATCATTATCTCAATGCAAAATTGTTAATCTAAAAAACGATTTTTCATTTGTGTCAATTTATATCTTATACATACATACATTTAAAACATACAATCATGTGAATCGTACATGAAACCTTTGTAATTTGTTTATATTGTTAATTGGGAGCTAAACGCTGGTATTTTTGCTTGTACTGTACCTTATGAAACATCATTCGATTGGCACTAACAAAAGCGGGTTACGCAACCACTAAAATAGCAGCAGATTCAACAACAGCGTTACATAACCCACTTTTGTAAGTGCATGCCCAGATGTGCCCAGATGATGTTTCATGTGGTACCATTCAATTGGAAAATATGGCAGCCTCCCATGGTCAGTCGAAACAGTTGATAGTGGTTTCAAAAACATTGATTATTTCCATCATAATAAGTGATACCCGAGAAGATGACAAGAAGTGACAGGAATTGTGCACTTATCAGAAACAGTAAGCGAGTTCTTCCAACATTTTGTTTCCCTTTAAAGGTTGGCTGACAAGAAAACTACCTACAAATTGTGTTTTACTGTGTCTAAGGTAGATTGTCATGAAGATTACTAATAAAAACATATTTTCCGCGTCGGAAAACCCAGTAAAATAAAAAAATCAACTTTTAAATTCACTTTAGTAATCCCCGTAAAAAAATTGAGTCCGGGCGAAGAAAAATGACGTCACATGCAGGCAATCGCAGTATAGCTCGGTCACAGACGTACACGCTGAGTGCAATACTCGCGTTGACAGAGAGATATTATTTCGATTTTTTTTTTCAATATTTGCAAACATTTGTTAAAGTTTATATCATGGACGATCTACACTCAGATGTGTTGCTGCAAGCTGCTATAATTCATTTCTTAGGAATTTTCAGTTAAGCCTCAATTTACAAGCAAAAAAGGCTCTGCATGTAAACCATGCACATTCCTCCGTGTTGCGGTCTGCTTGTGATGTCATGATCCGGGTTGCACGTGCGCACATTCCCGCTCCGCTATAAATTACTTTTGTAGCAGTATGGAACGCCGATGCGAAAACAAGCAAAAAAGTTGCATGAAATTTACCTTTCTTTCCCAACTTAAGGATTTCTTTGAAAAAAAGAGTGTGGTATATCAATATAGGCACATATTTAAAGCTATAAACCTGAATCAAAGCCAGGATTTCACCAGACCTTTAAACCAAGCCCATCATGTATTGTATGTATTCAATTCCTTACCCTGTTCAAGACTATTTGATTTTGGTAATATATGCATTCTTCATTAAAGTGATCCCAGCTCAAATTCTAACTATACATACCTTAATATTTTAACCGATATAGAACTGGTCCCGAAACTACTCGGGCTGTGACTGCCATGCTAGTAAAAATGTAAAAATAATTCCTCTTTAAGGGTTACCAAAATGTTGATGTTTGATGTTTTGGCAAACATTATTGAGATTAGTAATTATCTCAGATTTTGTTTGGCAGCATTTTATGTAATGCTCTCCCTATCCCTATTTATAATAAACCACATGTTATTTTTATTGTCTTTGTTTTATTTTTCTCTCCTACTGTATCTCAGCTAAAACCCAACAAATTAAATGTTTACATAGTTAAAGGGGTAGTACAGTTTTGGTAAGGCTGAACTTTAGTAACCAAAACCTGCACAGTAACATTACAAACTAATATATATACCCCACCATGCTCGAAAGGTATAAAAAAAATACAAACGACTAAGTAAAAAGCCTGTTATCATTCAAAAAGCGCCATTAAAACACAAGAGGGCACTCTCTAATAAGGCATTGGTTTCCACCATTTTTTATACAAAATTATGCATGTGATGTTTTGTTGAAATAATGATTAAATAGAGAGATCATCAACAACTATTTCAAAACCACTTTTGAAAATTTTTGAAAAAGTGTAAGCATTTTTTTTTTTTTCAAAATAATCATCGTATTTATTTGGGGCCCAAATAAATACGATCGGATATATTTATTGATATTTCAGCCATTTCTGAACCGATTTTGACCAAATAAAGTTTATTCTGCCATTAAAACTGCATGTTCTTTCAAATTCGACACTCAGTTTTTCATTACCTCACAAAAAAATTGTGTTGTACAGCGCCCTCTCTACCAAAACTGAACTACCCCTTTAATGTCAAAGTATAAATCATATATTTATGATGAACAGAACAATATTTAAAATGGATCACTAACAAATTTATTGAAAGTACAGTGGATTTTTGTTTAAATCACGATCGATCGATATCGCCCACGTTCCTTCTCTTTTCTTGGAATTCGCGCATGTAAACTTTCGCTACAATTGTTTCACTGCAGCTACCAGTCGCCACATTATGTGTAAGCCGAGATTTTTGTTTTGATCAGAACTGTGTTGTTTCGTTAATTTGTGTTGTAGTTTTTATTTCGTATCGCGCGCGATGCGAATCCAAACTAAAATTGAAAGCGCGCGCCATACCGTAATCAGCAAGCAGGGGATTACGCAATAATTCTTCACTTCCGGCCGGTGCTTGCACGCAGCGAATAAATTCCCCTGCAGCTTGAAAGCGGCAGAGGGGAAGTAGCGATTTCACCGTTGTAAGGGAAATTCTATCGGTATTTTCATCGGTAAGTGCAGCTTAAAAGCGGTATAAGAAGATGAACACCATGATATAATTGTTTGTTGAACAAAGGCAAAGCCAAACATAAGACCATTATAATGCATTTACAGACATGACACAGGCCATATCAACAAATTGATCAATGCTGTAAAAAATATCTAGTTTGAGGCTAAGAGACAGGGGAGTCCCCTAGGGCAGCTTTGACTTGCATGTTTTTTTACATAGCAAAAGAGCAAGGGGTTAATGCAGCATATATGCAGATTATGCTGTCACTTTGTAGGAGGTTGAAGCAGCGAAAAATGTTATATTTTTATTTCGGGGGCTCCTTTTAGGGGTTACTTTTCCAACTTGCGGGGGCTACAAATTTCCGGACTCTTTTTCGAATTTCAGGGGCTTCTATTAAGCTCTAATGCTGTAAGTGATCATCTATAAGCATTTGATCACGATCCAAACAGAAAATCCAACCAAAATCCCAAAAATCAACAAAAATAAATAAATAAATACAAAAATTAAAACAAATTTGGGGGGCTCTTTTTGGCATTTCGGGGGCGAATTCTCCCGCCGCCCCCGTGTATTTTTTTCGCTGGGTTGAAGATGCGCATAGGTCATAACGGCTCAGCTCTGTATGTCTCATCCTCTCAATCAGTTGGCCAGACAACAATTTAATTAGTTGCTGGCCGATGGCCAAACAAACAAATAAGGCCAATAAACAAAGACGGCCAGACAAATACACACAATGAAATGAAATAAAATTAATTGTATGCTTGCGAGCTACATCCTGGCCAGAGCCAGAGGCTCTTAACATGAAGGTGTCAATGATCGAGAGTGATCGAGAGCGGACGCACGTCTCTCTCTCTCTCCCCTTCGTATTTTGTTGTTTGTTTAATAGTTTTGGATTGTATTGCTTTTTTGGATACTTGACTTTTGGATTGTTGGTTTATTGGATAACGAATTGTGGAATATTATGGCACCGCTGTAAAAAGGGTAAGCAAACATATTAGTGGGCTTATTTATATATATCGCACTGCACGTAGAGTAATTTTTGTTTTTCCCGCCATTTTAGGCTTTGTCTAAAATGGCGGCCAACGCTAGCGACAACGACGTAGACCTCCCTTCTGACAACGATTTCGAATTATTTCTCTCCCCTAGACAACGACGCCGTGAAGACCGCAAAAGAAAAGTGAGGGAAGGTAGCTTGCCTGTTGAGAATTTAACAGGCGACCTCTCTTCATCCGACTCTGACGGCCCAGACAACATGTTCCAAACCCCCAAGCAAGCTTTGCCTAAGGCTTTACAGTACGATCCTCAAGTTGAGTTGAAGTTACTGATTATGCCCATTGATAAAACGAAGAATTTGAAAAAAGTAAGCCCATTGACCATAGCAAAAGTAGTAAAGGCGAAGTGTGGTACGGACTCCGTACAATCGATCAAACAAATAAGTTCGGGTATACTTATTGTGTGTAGAAACATTAAGCAACAAAGAATGCTTAAAGAAATTGAGGTAATTGGCAATATACCGGTTCGCGTTACCGATCCTCCACAGGGCGTAAAGGGGATCATCTTCGATGTCCCCTTAGAAATGACGCAGGAAGAAATTCTACAAGAATTGAAAAGCCAGGGTGTACTCACAGTCACTAGAATGACAAAGAGGGCACAAGCTAGTGATATAATAGAAGGCCAAAGTTCAGCTAATCCTCAAAGAATAGAATTGAAAAGTGTGATCCTCACTTTCAAAACCCAGTTACCCCAACAGATTCATTTATGCTTCCAGATTTTTAAAGTCAAGCAGTACATACCAAACCCCATACGTTGTTTTAAATGTCAACGATTTGGACACCCTGCACAGCAATGCAGGTACAAGGAGAGGTGTGTGAGGTGTGGGGGGCCACACAATTTTGAAACTTGTCCACAAAAAGAATCCCCAAAGTGTGTGAACTGTGGTGGTCTACATTCGGCTGCTTATGGCGGATGCACATCCGCAAAAACCGCCCAAGCCATCCAGAAAGTAAAAATAGAAAATAAAGTTTCGTACGCCCACGCGGCAAAATTGTATACACAAAAGAGTGAGGGGGAAAATACAGAGTCGAGAGTAGTACCCCCTCCTGCACTAAGCCACCGATCTGGTGAAAATATACCACACAAAAGTGATCAGTTAAATGCAAAGTCAAAGGGAGACGGACAAAATGTTCCATCCACAAGCGGTGCAAGGACCCAAGTGGATTCAAAAGTGGCGCCCATTCCCCCACCCCCTCCCCGTAATGGTAATATAGAATCAGTCAAACCTAAACAACAACAGGTAGGTAGTGGAAATAAGACTTTGCCTCAAGAAGGTCATTATCTAGACAAAAGACCAGATAAGATTGAAAAGGGTGAAAAGATTATTACTCTCTTAATCTCATTGATTTCAGTGGTGTTTAACGACAATAACCAAATAGATGAGTTGTATAATATTAATTTGATAAGGGTAGCAGCCGAAAGGCTCTTACAAATAAAAGAGAATGAATTTGTATGTAATGAGACTTATTGAGTTTATTATTATGGCCGCGATCCATATTCTCCAATGGAACGCCCAAGGCATGCTTGGGCACGGCCAAGAATTAATCCACTTTTTGAATAAGACAGAATATAACCACCACGTAATTTGTGTACAGGAGACTTGGTACAACGGGAGTAGAATGATTAATATTCCAAACTATCAGTGTATATGTAGGGATAGAATAGGACAATCTAGAGGTGGATGTGCTCTGTATATTCATGATTCTATTAATTATGATGATTATGTTTGTGATGATGAATTAGAATTACAAAGTATAAGTATATTATTTGGAAAACAAAAGATGACATTAGTCAACTTTTATAATCCGTGTAAGAAATTAGATGAGAATATTTTGGATAAAATTTTCTCATATGCAATTCAGAGTGAATATATAATAATTGGAGACTTTAACGCCCACAATACTCTTTGGGGGAGTGAAAAAAATGATGCAAATGGTAATATTATTGTAAAGGCGTTGGAAAAATATAATGCAGTCATCATGAATGATGGCTCGGGTACAAGAGTAGATACTCATTCGGGAAAATTATCTCACTTAGACTTGACAATTATTTCTCCCCCTCTTGCAGGCAAGGGCAATTGGAAAGTGGTAGAACTCTTAGGAAGTGATCATTATTTAATAGAATTGATTATTAGTTTGAAAACTGGTGTGAAAACTCCTCAAGCAAACAAAGATGAAGAGGAAAGGTTTTTTGTTAAAAATATTGATTGGGAGAAATTTAGATTAAAATGTGAGAACACATTCAAAGATGTAGTAGTCGTTGATGATGTTCAAATATTTTATGATAATTTTATGAAGGGTATATTGAAAGTTCTTAAAGAAATATCTCCACCACGCAAGAAAGATCATAAACATGATCCTATCCCTTGGTGGACTAATGAGTGCTCTTTCAAAATAAAAGAAAGAAATAAAGCAAAAAATAAACTCTCGAGATGCATATCAGTAATGAATCTTTTAAATTTTCAGACTGCAAAAGCAGAAGCCCAAAAAACCATTCGTTTAGCCGAACAAACTTATTGGAAACAGTTTTGTTCAAAAATAAATCGTTACACTAATGAAACTTTGATTTGGAAATGTATAAAACGAATGAATCGTCAAAGTGTGAACAATAAAAAGTTTCCCACTTTGAAAATGAATGAGAAAGAACTCTTTGAGGACAAAGAAAAGGCTGATGCACTCTCGAAGTTTTATTATAAAAATGGGGCTCAAATGGATAATGGTAACGGAGGTGATGCCATTGTGTTTGATATAGATACTATGAAAGATGAAGCTTTGGATATGGTTATAAATGAACCTTTTAGTATAGAAGAATTAGAGAAATCTTTAGATATTAATAAAAAATCCACACCGGGTCATGATAAGGTTCCCTATGAAGTGTATAATAATCTCCCTCCTGTAGGGTAAGACATGTTGTTAAAGTTGTTTAATATAATTTGGAAATCAGGAGTTGTTCCAAAGGCCTGTAAACATGCGCTTTTTATTCCAATCTTGAAAGCTGATAAAGATCCTCACAATGTGAATTCTTATAGACCTATATCATTATTACCATGTTTTATTAAAATTATGGAAAGAATGGTAAAAGAAAGATTGAATTGGTTTGTAGAAAAACATGACATTCTACCTCCTTTTCAATTGGGCTTTAGAAAAGGAAGAAGTGCTATGGATAATGTTGTGTTTCTAGAAAACATAATTCAAAAGAATATCAATAATAAAAGTCAAGTTATGACAGTCTTTCTGGACTTGGAAAAGGCGTACGATACGCTTAACATTAAGGGCCTTCTTTGTAAGCTAGAGGAAAGAGGAATAAAAGGTAGAATGTTAGTGTTTTTGCACAATTACCTTACAGACCGGTCGTATCAAGTTCGTATAAATAATCAATGTTCAGAAACAAAGAAGTTACGTAAGGGACTTCCACAGGGAAGTATCCTAAGCCCCCTTTTATTTAATATTATGATGTCAGATATACCTGTGAACCCACATGTGGGGATTTTGATGTATGCTGACGATATTGTAATTTGGATTGCAGGCAACAACGTTAAGTTTATGGCAAAAAAAGTTCAAGAGTATTTAAATTATCTTAATGTGTGGTTTAAGAAATGGGGTTTATCCCTTTCCTTGTTGAAAACTACCCCACTACTCTTTACTAAGAAGGTTAGCCCTAAGTTCCCTGTTATTCAGGTGAATGGGGTAGATTTAGTTTTTAAATTGAATCATAAATTTCTTGGTATATTGTTTGATAGCAAACTTACATGGCATGCTCATGTAGAAAATGTTATAAAGAGATGCAAAAATAAAATAAATATATTGAGATGTCTTTCAGGGACAAAATGGGGCAGTTCCTCAAAGTCTTTGTTGATGGTATACCGTGCATATATTAGATCATTATTGGACTATGGGTGTGAGGCATACGATAGCGCCTCCGAGAGTGTTAAGAAAGGATTGAATACTATTCAATATCAATCGTTAAGGATTTGTATGGGAGCCCTCCCCCTCACGCCTTTAGACGCACTTCAAGCAGAAACAGGAGAAGCACCACTTGATTTGAGAAGGCAAATGTTAGTAGATAAATTTAAATGTTCAATAAGTAGAATAAAGTTTCACCCTTTATTACTACATATTCAACCCTGTTGGCAGTTTGAGTACTTACAAGCGAAGGCCTGTAATAAACCTTTTGGATATAGAACTTTGGAAATAAAGATAGAGGACATGGAATCCCTTTCTGTTCACCATGTACCACCATGGACACTTGCCGTCCCAAACATTTCATTAGAATTAAAACAATATATAAATAGAAATGATAATCCACACTATATGTTACAATGTAGTAAAGAAGTAATACAAACTAAATGGCATTCTGAACTCCATATATTCACAGACGGTTCGCACGTCCCTGGACAGGTCACTTCATCAGCAGCCTTTTGGGTTCCAGCCTTCTCATATAAAGAAAGTAAACGCCTCTCATACTCTTCATCATCGTTCAAAGCAGAATTAGCCGCAATTATATTAGCTCTAACATGGGTGGACCAATTAGATAACTTGCATGTTGGTGTTGTAATATTGAGTGATTCTTTGAGTGGTCTCTTAGCAATACGCAATACAAAAGATGATAATATGGTTAAAGAAATTTTGATGCTTCTAACCCACTTAAAGTATAAGAATTGTAATATTGCTTTTGAATGGATTCCTGCCCACTGCGGCATCCAAGGAAATGAGATGGCAGATAAGTGCGCAAAATCTGGTATTAATGGCCCTATAAAGATATTTAGTAAGAAAACTTTGGAAGAAGCAAAACATGAATTGAGTAATAATATGCTCAAAGTGTGGCAGGAGAAATGGTCAACATCACATGCATTATTGAAACATGTATTACCTCGTCTTCCCACTAAATTTAGAACTTCCCTTCCTAGGAAGGAAGAGAAAATAATAAGACGTTTACGATTAGGAGTAATAGGTTTGAATTATGACTCGTATAGACTGGGCTTTCATGAGAATGGTTTTTGTGAGAGATGTCAGGTAATGGAAACTGTACATCACTTTTTAGTAGTATGCCCACAATATATGATAGAAAGAGCTATGCTCATAATTGAAACGGGTATAAATGAAGGAGAAGATATAAAGGAATTATTAAAAAGTGGTGATATTACTACCCAAAGAGCACTTGTGCGATTTGTAAACAGGACGGCTCGTTTTGTAGGCTTTTGAATAAATGTTATGTATATATATGGATCATAAATAGTAGGAGTGAGTTTTGTAAAGTTTTGATGGACTTGTCGCTATAATTTAATTAAACTAATGATACAGTGTTGAGTTTTGTATGAGTAGGCGTGATTATTGTATCACTTTGATTGTTGTGTTGCTACATGTTTTGTTGGTCTCTTGTTTATTTATAATTTAGTTAATATCATACAATATTGTCTAGTATGTATATAATATGTTGATGCCAAGCTACACATCAGTGGCGGGAGTCCCGTTGTGAGAGCAGGCACCAGACATAGTAAGAGAGAGTTTTGTTTATTTTGTATTGTATTTTATATTGTAAACACACTGTTTATATTGGTATTAGTATTATTATTATTATTATATATATATTTTTTTTTTATTATTAAGAAAATTAAATGCATAAGTCAATAAAATGTATAATTAAATAGGCCTGTATGATAGAGGCACAAGCTGCGGGTGCAGTAGTGCTTCTTTATGCAGGCCATACAGGGCATAAGAAGATTATAAAAATGCATAAGTCCATAAAATGCGAGCCTGTATGATAGAGGTACAAGCTGCGGGTGCAGTAGTGCCTCTTTATACAGGCCATACATTAATATATAAAAGTAATTATATATAAAGTAGTATAAAGGGTGTTGTTATGTAAACGTATGTATGTATTAATTGAAAGGGGAGTATGATATGAGCACAAACTGCGGGGCAGCAGTGTTTTACCATACAAGCCTTTAGAAGTCGGATAGAAACATACTATTTATTTTGGTATTAGTATTTTTGTTTTTATACAAAGAAAAATAAATGCATAAGTTAATGAAATGTATAATTAAATAGGCCTGTATGATAGAGGTACAAGCTGCGGGTGCAGTAGTGCTTCTTTGTACAGGCCAAGATAGATAGAAAAACACTATTTTTTAGTGGTATTAGTACCCTTGTATTTTGTATAAGAATATTAAATGCACAAGTCAAAAAAATGCATAACTATATGAGCCTGTATGATAGAGGTACAAGCTGCGGGTGCAGTAGTGCCTCTTTATACAGGCCATACACTAATATATAAAAGCAATCATATATAAATATGTACTGTATTATGATTATTTCAGTTTGTAAGTGAAGTGGAAAAAAGAAGACAAAGTTATGTCGTTACATGTTTTTTTTCTTTGTTTTTTTTCTTTGTATAATTCAGTTAATATCATACAATATTGTCGAGTATGTATATATTATGTTGATGCCAAGCTACACATCAGTGGCGGGAGTCCCAATGTGAGAGCAGGCACCAGACATACATGTAGTAGGAGTGAGTTTTGTTTATTTTGTATTGTATTATGATTATTTCAGAAGACAAAGGTATACCATGTATTATGTATTTGCACTAACATGCACAAAATAAGCCCACTAAATGTTTGCACTAATTTGTTTAAGAATTACTTTATTAAGAAGTAGGAAACAAAAAATGCATATTGCGATAATTCATTAGTAGCTTTAAAATAGTGTTTATTTATGAATATATTTGTTTTGTTTGATTTCGCTTTATTATTATACTATTATAATTACGTGTTGTAAGAGGATCGTTTTGACCATAAGAGGCCCACTTCCACATATGTGGCGGGAGTCCCGATGTGAGAGGTGGGCTTTCTTATTGAAATAAGGAAAATTGTTATATTTTTGTATATAAAAGTAATATTCATAATAAGGTAGGAGAAAAGAAAAAAAATGAAATATCGCAATATTTTTAGCGGTGCCATATAAATAATTTGTTGATGATATATAAAATTGTATAATACTTTTAAAATATGTGAAGATGAAATCAATAGAAAAGCAATTGGCAACAATAGTCAGATTTGACTGATTGCCACCAAACTAAACAACAACAACAACATCAGGCAAAACTAGTCTTATTTTAAGTACAGTCCGTCAAAATCAAAAACAAAACACATCTACTAAAGTAAAATAAAATGGTCCAATTAGTTGGACCATTTACACGCAATATAAGCTCATACGCTGGAGATAAGCATACCGTGCATTCTTACACTGTAGGCCTACCGTTCAACAGTTGAACGCTATGTTTTAGGACGCATCGGTAAGGAAAACGGACAGGAAATTTAAAAAAATTTCTACATTTTTGTCTTCAAAACAATAGAGTCGGTAATTATTATCAAAGTATATGAATTGTGGATCACATAAACAAAAGTTTTGTTTGCATTTGCTGGTAAATGGAGGGAGAAATCAGCCGACAAAAAACGTTTTTGTGTTGGATAGTGCAGCAGGCGGAAGAGGTTGATCTCCACACAATGCTATTGTAAATGACTAATGTACTATGACTTGTGTGATACAAAATAATTATACTAATTATACTAGACATGCCAGATTCCACCTCGAGAACGACAGAATGGCACAATCACGTAGTCCTATCTGCCACTACATGAAAACTTTCTAACAAAAACTTACGGTAAAAGTAATATTTTTCAATATATTAGTTTTACCTTAAACTTGCTATCCTCTTGCAGCCGAGAAATTTTTCTTTCTGAATATGGCATTAGTTTCTCCTAAATCGATGTTTAACACCCCCAAAAATCAATCTGAATGCGCAGTGAGTTAGAAGATTTCGCTGTAGCGACTGCACTTGAAGACGCCATTTTGCTGCACACGGCCTAAAATCTTCCAACTTCGATGCCAGATTACGGGGTTTGTAAACTCCCTCTACGTTCATTTGAGGCCATTTTCTTGTACAGGAGACACTGAGCTTTCGACTGACACCAAATTTGACGTAGTTTTTTTACATTTTCACCTTGCAAATTGAACTTTTTTGAAGGATTGTTTTGATGACACTTTTGCATCATTTTCGACACGAAATTTGCTGTTAAAATCGTCCAAAACTGGAAGAAGGAATCTGAAAAAGGTATGAAAAAGTAGTATTTTATGAAAGTGTGAAGTTTTCTGATCATGTTGCAAGACATTACTGTGGAGCTAGTAATAGCGCTAAGCTGCGATCAGTCCCACCAAAAAAATACACGGGGGCAAAGGGCGATTCGCCCCCGATACCTTTAAAATCGCCCCCGTGAGCCACGGCACGGGGGCGAAAAAAAAAAAAAAAAAAAAAAAAGATTTAATTTTTTTTTTTTTTTTTTTTTTTTTTTTTTTTTTTAAACATCTTTTTGCATGATCGGAAAGTGCCAGAAACGTACCAAACATGGCATAATGAGATATATCACATCATGATAATCATTTATTAGACCCTTGAGCAGTGGAAACGATGTTACAAAAAAAAGAGCCCCCGTGAGCCCCAAAATAGCCCTCGTGAATAATTTCACGAGGGCGTTTTTTTCCCTCAAAATTTTCAAAATCGCCCTCGTGAAAAAAAAAGTATTTTTTTGGTGCCAGGCCGATCACCCAATGTAAAAAAATTGCCCACGTTCTGATTTTGATATTTTCGGCCATGCATGTTGAGACATGCGTTTTCCAATAATTGTGCTGGCGCACACCGCAGAGTATAGTTACCGTTCACCATCTGAAACTGGCAGAACAAAACTTTGTACCTTCTACCTCTAAAATTGGAATATCTCCACTAATATTGAAGATAATGAGTTGATTTAAGCAACATTATTTTTCTCCCTTTACAAGCTTTCCAATGATACAAATTTGGGCGCTAATGCAGTTTCGCACAAGCCGGTGCCGCGACGCTTTCAAAACCATCGATTAAAAGGTCGCCAAATGGCTTAAATGTTGACCAAAATATTACAACAGACCATCGAGGGATAAGGCAACGCTCGAATTGAACTTTTTTGCTGGTGGCCCGGTCGGGCCAGTAAAACTGGTATTTTTCCAATTTTGGTGGCCCGAAACCAAAATTTACTGGCCCGAAAAAAATAAAGAAAAACATAAGTAAAATTGCCATAGGCAATCAATCGGGGACAAAACAAAAATGATCTGATGATAGAAGAGGAGAAATTCACCGTTATTTGACCTCAAAATTCTGTGCAATGTTGTCTGAAAACCTTAGTCAATTGCCATATTTTAAAATTGTGGTGTTTTATTAATCAAACCATAGACTTACTAAGTCTATGATCAAACAAACTCCAGATTCTTCGTAAACAATATCACACGCAAGTCACAACATTCGGCTTCACAGCGGACACAACTCAGTAACATGCAGTCACATGCAAAGTCAATCGACTACAGCTACGATGTTGCACTGTACTGCATGATCGAATTTGATTATTTGAATATATGCTCTCACATTTCTTTGACCTTACTTTTTTTGTAGATCACTCTTTGGAAACCTCATAAGAATGAAATATTTTCAAATTGTGGAGTTTTATTCTTGTTAAAAAACAAACAATGATGGGCTTTGAAAAGCCGTCTCCGATCGATCGAGTCAAGTTGTGATTCACGATGAAATGGGATGCTCCATTTGCAAGGCTGTAATCACTATGGAAAACAATACAAATTAAACTTATACAAATCGGACAACATTCTCTAAATTTATTTCTGCAAGTATAGCAAATATTATTCTTGATATTTCCTATCATTTATTTAAGTTTTATATTCAAACTGAACTGATTATTAAGTTAATTTAAAATCATTCTACCTACCCCAAGTGGAACATGCCGGGGGATCGGATATGGGGGGGGTCAATTAAAACAAGGCTTTTATAATATGGTACCGAATTATAATAATTTGCGTCTTTTGCTTTTCTGAGCTGTCAATCGCGCTAAAACTGTTCATTATTGACCTCTCTTTCCTCTCTTTTTAAACAACAAATCAAGTATTTTCTGTGAGGTATCAAATTTGCAATAAGTACCATAATATTGTGTACAATTGTTTTAACATTTGGTGGCCCGATCGGGCCAGCAAACATTGGGAATATGAGTTTTTTACTGGCCCCGACAGCAATTTTTGGTGGCCCCGGGCCATCGGGCCTGTGCTAATTTCGAGCGTTGGATAAGGACAAAGTGCAGTGAGTAATACAAACTAATTTAGTTGAGTTTCAAGACAAATAAAGTGATGCAAAAAAAAAAAAAAGTGTGCGAAACTGCATAAGCGCCCAAATTTGTTGGGGTTCCTTCAAAAAATTAAAACATACTACAGTCTACAGAGTGCGTTAGCTCGCATTCAATACAATCATCATCATCATCATCATCATCATCTGTACGGAAGGATAGGTTGTGTCCTGTAGTTCTTCCGGTCGTTGCATATAGGTTGGGTTGGTGCGGCTGAATTTGTACTATAGTCTATACAATAACTGCATTTGGGTGTTGCGTGTGAGGCGGACTTCAGTGCAAATTGAATCTTTCTTCCCACCAAAATTGGTCCAATTTTCTTTTAAAAGAAAGATATGTGTGAATGTCTATCAATTATTATGTCTATGACACTAATTCAGTCATAGTCAGACTCTCAGTTTACAGTGTCAGCACATCTACACTGTAAGATGGTTCTGTATATACATACAGTAACCATTTACCTTACACTAGTGCTTATCGTGGTCGAAGCTACCTTTCCGATTTTTCTCTCTCACATACCTTCTCTTTCTCACTTCTTTTGCGCTCCAGCTATATATAAATGGATAGTGCAACATTTGATCATTTTTTATTATACAAATTTTAATAAAAATACGTTCTGCTATGCTCACCAAATCTGCATTTTCAGCGGGAAAATTTTGTGAGTCCGTCTTCCTTCGGGAATTGGCAGGAAAAGGCCGACTGTACACGCGCCAGCTATGGCTGGCTATGGCGCATAACCATGTAAACATGTGATAACATGTAAACATGAAAGTTCGTTCAACTAGTCTTTTACAAGGCGTAATCATTTAGTCACATGAATGTATGTTGGTAGCAGAGCGTGATGACATTGGTTCACATAATTACGGCGTTAATAGTCAACGTCTTGATGGAAGATCAACATCCTATCTCGAATGGTCGACACTCGAAGAGAGTGCACAGTAGCAGCGTCACGTAACTAAACATCGCTATGCAATGCATTGTGTCGCATGTACGTAATTGCAGCGTAGCGAGCGCACTCGGACACGAACCAGAAAAAACCGAGTCGCCATTACAACACAGTCAGCATGCTGGAAACGGGCATTCACGTCGACGTTAACGCGAAATTAGCTAAATGTACACATTTTGGACAAGAATTTTCATTTTGAAAGTTCCATCTGGAGTGAAATGGTGAGTTAATGCATAAAACAAATATATTAGCGCCTGATTGTGATCGATAATGGTGATGATGCTGCTTACTGAAGTAGCATGATTTTGTGTAAGATGTGGTGCATGTCAACAGCACGTTCGAACACGTAAGTGAATGGCGATGAGTGTATGTGTGAGTGTCAGTGCAGTGGCGTGGATAGATCGACAAATCTATCGCTTTCATGGCCTTTTTGACATTATTATTGTTATTTTCACTGTCGGCAGAATGCCGACAGTGAAAATAACAATAATAATGTCAAAAAGGCCATGAAAGCGATAGATTTGTCGATCTATGGCGTGGATAGCGCTACCCATACCTGTACTGTCATGTGTAAAATACTTTGTATGTTACACATGACCCCACACACTTCGTGGTGCCTTTGTTCTATACCGCTAGCGTCCGGTCGTAACCATTAACAACACATTGTCAACTGGGTCAAAGTGAATTCGCTCACACCCCTCGAACAATCAATTGCCCCGCCGATCGAAAACATAATGCACTACGTCAATGTGATTCTGTATGCTAAGCACAAACGGTATAAGTGGTGGTGCTGGTGGCGCTACCTACCCAACCTCCTCAATTCTTACCAGTATGTTGCGGGACCACAGGCCGACGAGTGTCACTGGCCGAATAGCCCGGGCCAGGAGCTGCAGCGAGAGGTGTGCTCGACGCTGCTGCTGGACTTGGTCTTGGAGAGCCCTCGAATTTCACCCAATCCTGCGATTTTGTCGCGGATATTTCCGAGGTCTTCATGTGATTTCCATTTTCCTTGGATATTGAGACTGATTTGAAACTGGGCGAATCTCCGTCTTCATCGAATGATACCCATCCAGACATGTTTCGTAAATTTGGACAGATTCCTTCAATTCATCGTTGTTGATAAATACCCCCGAACGGTCCTACTAATTGGTGCCAACCAGTGCCAACCAGTGCCAACCAGTGCCAACCAGTGCCAACTCAAACAGTGCCAACTCAAACAGTGCCAACTCAAACAGTGCCAACTCAAACAGTGCCAACTAGTGCCAACTCAAACAGTGCCAACTTAAACAGTGCCATCTAGTGCCAACAATACCAGTTCGCTGGCTGCTTAATTGCGAACGCCAGGGTACCCGTGTGTTGTCCGCCCCGCTGTGCCACGGGGCTGGCCGTGCGCCGCGTCGTCGCTGGCTCGATTATGTAGTGTATGTGGTGCTATGCGGACGCCATTCACCTGTCTGATAATTATGTAGTGCAAAGTATGCGGACGCCATTCACCCGTCTGATATGTAGTGCAAAGTATGTGGACGCCAGGTTCACCCGTCCGATGGCTCAACAGTGCAGCAAGTAGTGCGAACAAGTGCGAAAAGTAATAACTAGCTCCATCAGTGGCGTAGCGACGGGGGGCGGGGGGCACTGTATAGGGGGGGGGGGGGGGGGGGCACGTGCCTCCAATAATGTGCAAAAACAAGAGAAAACATAAGTGGACATTTTTTGAAAAAACAAAGAAATACAAACGAACGAACAAACGAATAAACAAAAACGAACGAATGAACGAACGTACGAACGATTAAACAAACAAACGAACGAACAAACGAACGAACGATTTGGAACAAACGATATATTACATTTCAGCCGTTAATGAACCGATTTTGATCAAATGAAGTTTATTCTGCCCTTGAAATTATGCTCAAACAACTATGAACGAATAAACGAACGAACCAACCAACGATTGAACAAACAAACGAACGAACGGACGAATGAATGAACGAAAAAACGAACGAACGAGTGAACAATTACTAAATAAATAAATAATTTCAATTGATTGATTAATTAATTCAGTAAGTAATTAGTGTATGAGTGAATGGAATAAAGCATTCCTTTTCATTCATACCTTTAGTTTATGCATTTTAGACTCAAAGGTACAATCAACCAATCAAATATCCGGCTCTAACCGAAATGCATCGACTGACCAGCCCTCAGATCCGGTACAGATATCAAATAGTATCCGCGGATATCACAGTACGTTCGTTGACCTTTATACTTCGTTGGTGAAGAAGATTGATGAATCGATGAAGGAAATAAATGAATGACTGAATAAATGTAATGGACCAAGAAACAAACAAACGAACCAATCAACCAACCAACGAACAAACAAACAAACGAACGAACGAACGAACGAACGAACAACAAACACAAACGAACGAACAGTGCAAACTAGTGCCAACTTAAACAGTGCCAACTAGTGCCAACTTAAACAGTGCAAACTAGTGCCAACAGTACGTTCGTTGACCTTTATACTTCGTTGGCGAAGCTAATATGATGAATCGATGAATGAATAAATAAATGACTGAACGAATGAATAAACGAATGAATAATGAACGAATAAATGAATGAATGAATTATTGAATGAATGCATGTAATGGGCAAACAAACAAACAAACAAACAAACAAACCAACCAACCAACCAACCAACCAACGAACGAACGAACTTCGAACGAACGAACTAACGAAAGATTGAACAAACAAACGAACGAACAAACGAACGAACGAACGATTGAATGAATGAATATTGAATGTATGAACGAATGAATGAATAAATTAATTTAATTGATTGATTAGTTAATTAAGTAAGTAATTAGTGTATGAATGAATGGAATAAAGCAATCACTTTCATTCATACCTTTAGTTTATGCATTGTAGGCTCAAAAGAACAATCAACCAATCAACTATCCGACTCTAACCGACATGCATCTACTGACCAGCCCTCAGATCCGGTACCGATATCAAATAGTATCCGCGGATATCACAGTACGTTCGTTGACCTTCATACTTCGTTGGCTAAGATAATATGATAAATCGATGACTGAATAAATAAAAAATAAATGAATGAACGAATGAATGAACGAATAAATAATGAACGAATAAATGAATGAATGAATGACTGAATGAATTAATGTAATGGGCAAACAAACAAACGAACCAACCAACCAACCAACAAACGAACGTACGAACGAACAAACAAACAAACAAACAAACAAACAAACGAACGAACGAACGAACTAACGAAAGATTGAACAAACAAACGAACGAACGAACGAACGATTGAATGAATGAATGAATGAATATTGAATGTATGAACGAATGAATTAATAAATTAATTTAATTGATTGATTAGTTAATTCAGTAAGTAATTAGTGTATGAGTGAATGGAATAAAGCATTCCTTTTCATTCATACCTTTAGTTTATGCATTTTAGACTCAAAGGTACAATCAACCAATCAAATATCCGGCTCTAACCGAAATGCATCGACTGACCAGCCCTCAGATCCGGTACAGATATCAAATAGTATCCGCGGATATCACAGTACGTTCGTTGACCTTTATACTTCGTTGGTGAAGAAGATTGATGAATCGATGAAGGAAATAAATGAATGACTGAATAAATGTAATGGACCAAGAAACAAACAAACGAACCAATCAACCAACCAACGAACAAACAAACAAACGAACGAACGAACGAACGAACGAACGAACGAACAAACAAACACAAACGAACGAACAGTGCAAACTAGTGCCAACTTAAACAGTGCCAACTAGTGCCAACTTAAACAGTGCAAACTAGTGCCAACAGTACGTTCGTTGACCTTTATACTTCGTTGGCGAAGCTAATAATGATGAATCGATGAATGAATAAATAAATGACTGAACGAATGAATAAACGAATGAATAATGAACGAATAAATGAATGAATGAATTATTGAATGAATGCATGTAATGGGCAAACAAACAAACAAACAAACAAACAAACCAACCAACCAACCAACCAACCAACGAACGAACGAACTTCGAACGAACGAACTAACGAATAAATGAATGAATGAATGATTGAATGGATGAATGTAATGGGCGAACAAACAAACAAACCAACCAACCAACCAACCAACCAACGAACGAACGAACGAACAAGCAAACAAACAAACAAACAAACAAACAAACGAACGAACGAACGAACGAACGAACGAACGAACGAACGAACGAACGAACGACCGAACGAACGAACGAACGTACGTACGTACGTACGAACGAACGAACGAACGAACGAACGAACGATCGATCGAACGAACGTACGAACAAACGAACGAACTTCGAATGAACGAACTAACGAACGATTGAACAAACAAACGAACGAACAAGCGAACGAACGAACGATTGAATGAATGAATGAATGAAGGGGAATGAATGAATGTATGAACGAATGAATGAATGAATAAATTAATTTAATTGATTGATTAATTAATTAAGAAGTAATCAGTGTATGTATGAATGGAATAAAGCAATCATTCATACCTTTAGTTTATGCATTGTAGACTCAAAAGTACAATCAACCAATCAACTATCCGGCTCGCTAACCAACATGCATCGACTGACCAGCCCTGAGATCCGGTACCAGTGCCAAGTGCCAACAAAACCTGTGCCAACAAAACCATGCCAGTGCCAACAAAAATAGTAAAAGGTTCGCTTGCTGTTTGCGCCCGGTCGCAAGGTTCACCCGTGTGTTGTCCGCCCCGCCGCGGCCGCGCCTCGCGGGGCTGGCCGTGCACCGCGTCGTCGTTGGCTAGCTCGATTATGTAGTGTATGTGGTGCTAAGTATGCGGACGCCATTCACCCGTCTGATAATTATGTAGTGCAAAGTATGCGGACGCCATTCACCCGTCTGATATGTAGTGCAAAGTATGCGGACGCCTGGTTTACCCGTCTGATATCCGCAAGTGCAACAAGTGCGAACAAAAATAATGCCAACAAAAACAGTGCCAACAAAACCAGTGCCGAAACCAGTGCCAAGGAAACCAGTGCCAACAAATCCGGTGCCAACAAAACCAGTGCCATGATAAATAAATGAATGAACGAATACATGATTGAATTAATGAATGCATGTAATTGTAATGGACGAACAAACAAACGAACGAACGAACAAACAACTACGAACGAACAAACTTCAAATGAACTAACGAACGATTGAACAAACAAACGAACAAACAAACGAACGAACGAACGAACAAGCAAACAAACAAACAAACAAACAAACAAACAAACGAACGAACGAACGAACGAACGAACGAACGAACGAACGAACGAACGACCGAACGAACGAACGAACGTACGTACGTACGTACGAACGAACGAACGAACGAACGAACGAACGAACGATCGATCGAACGAACGTACGAACAAACGAACGAACTTCGAATGAACGAACTAACGAACGATTGAACAAACAAACGAACGAACAAGCGAACGAACGAACGATTGAATGAATGAATGAATGAAGGGGAATGAATGAATGTATGAACGAATGAATGAATGAATAAATTAATTTAATTGATTGATTAATTAATTAAGAAGTAATCAGTGTATGTATGAATGGAATAAAGCAATCATTCATACCTTTAGTTTATGCATTGTAGACTCAAAAGTACAATCAACCAATCAACTATCCGGCTCGCTAACCAACATGCATCGACTGACCAGCCCTGAGATCCGGTACCAGTGCCAAGTGCCAACAAAACCTGTGCCAACAAAACCATGCCAGTGCCAACAAAAATAGTAAAAGGTTCGCTTGCTGTTTGCGCCCGGTCGCAAGGTTCACCCGTGTGTTGTCCGCCCCGCCGCGGCCGCGCCTCGCGGGGCTGGCCGTGCACCGCGTCGTCGTTGGCTAGCTCGATTATGTAGTGTATGTGGTGCTAAGTATGCGGACGCCATTCACCCGTCTGATAATTATGTAGTGCAAAGTATGCGGACGCCATTCACCCGTCTGATATGTAGTGCAAAGTATGCGGACGCCTGGTTTACCCGTCTGATATCCGCAAGTGCAACAAGTGCGAACAAAAATAATGCCAACAAAAACAGTGCCAACAAAACCAGTGCCGAAACCAGTGCCAAGGAAACCAGTGCCAACAAATCCGGTGCCAACAAAACCAGTGCCATGATAAATAAATGAATGAACGAATACATGATTGAATTAATGAATGCATGTAATTGTAATGGACGAACAAACAAACGAACGAACGAACAAACAACTACGAACGAACAAACTTCAAATGAACTAACGAACGATTGAACAAACAAACGAACAAACAAACGAACGAATGAACAATTCAATGAATGAATGAATGTATGAACGAACGAACGAACGAACGATTGAACAACCAAACGAACAAACAAACGAACGAACGAACGATTGCATGAATGAATGAATGAATGTATGAACGAATGAATGAAACAGTAAATTTATTTGATTGATGACGATCATAAATCAAGCGTTGCAATAATTTAATCTTGTGTCGTTTTTTTGTAATATTTGAGCTCTATCGAGGATATTTCATGATTTAAACGTACGGTACAACTGAATTTGGGAGAGGGTCGAAAGTGTACTGTTGCTAAATGCATGCATCATTTTGTGAAATTGAAGGCGTTGCATCAAAAACCGACGGGATTTCTGCTCTGGTTTTGCCATTTATATTAATGCTTCAAGTGAAATAAAAATAATAAATTTCAAGTGAAATTGATGTTATATGGCTGAATAATGAACAAAATGAAAGTGGTATTCACTAACCCATTGCACTCACTTTGTACACGGTTTCCACGATCCAATGGATAATTTGGCATTGGAATAATTCAATTTGAAATAACTTTTGAATGAAAGGATAATTTGAAAAACTGAAACCTGTCCCATGCTTTTATTGTTAGAATATGCTAGAATTCAAATGAGATTTTGAGGATTTGGACAATGTTACTAAGTTCCCAGTGGCGTAATGGGCAAAAACTTTTGGGGGCATAACCAATTTTTGCGAGGGAGCGAAGCGACTGAGCGTGGGGATGGTGTGGGAGGGGGGGGGGGGGGTGTCCCCCCTCCGACGGTAGGGAGCTTTTGCATTTTTGGACTTGAAACTTTGCAATCTGATGCATACCTAGAAAGGAAATTATGACTTGACGACATGTAGGTGCGTTATGATACTACCGACCGGAAAAGAGTTTTTATTTGTTTCATAAAGAAAAAAACAAATATGCACCCCCAAAATAATAACGGCAAAGTGACATATTATACAGTTCAACAGTGCATCAAAAGCCACATTAGTATGATACAACAACACGAAAAAAGTATTCCAGACGTAGACAAGACCAATTACCGAGGAAGCGAAGCGACCGAGAGGGGGGAGGGGTGTTCGTCCCTGCACCGTTAGGGTGTTTTTTGTAATGTTTTACTTGAAATTATGCAATCTGGTGCATACTTAGGACGGAAATTTGATTTGACATGAAGTAAAATGTGAGTTATCTTGTCTAAAGAAATACATTTTTTTCAATCACTGGTATCGAATTAGATATAAGCCATGATTGAAATTGTATTTGGGGGGGGGGGGGGGGGGGGTGGGCAAGCGCCCCCAAGCCCCCCTCCCCCACCAGTACGCCAGTGTAAGTTCATTTAAAAGAATCTGATGACATTTTACCGTTAACGTTCCTTACGCATAGTATTATTTGTTTTAAAAATTCGAGCAATAAAACGGTTTGTTCTCTTACTTTACTTAGATATTAATGATCGAATTGTTTGATATGAGGGATTTCCTAGTACATTATATGTGTATGACGTTATGGTAATAGACAATAAATATACCACTTTGTATTTTCTGGGACAAACGACACACATTTGCCATTATTTTTCAAACATTAGATTACATGAGTAAAATGTGACACTCAGTTAGAATTCCCTTCCATTTTAAACTGGTGTTATACATTATACAGTATTTTGTATTTTGTATTGAACATTGATATGCAAGTTACATCAAGTTTGAAATGATATAATTAATAAAAACTAGTTTTAAAAATACTGTACTCTATAATGTGTATTGTGATTGAATCGGACGCAACTGTGTGTTTTGGTCAGGGGCGTAGACAGCGGGGGGGGGGGGGGGGGGGGGGCGGTACGGGGTATGCATCCCCACCTCACAAGGTGGGGATGGCATGTACAACCACCCCCCACCCCCCCCCCCCCCCCCCCCCAGTTTTAGGGAAAGACATTTTGTGTGTGTGTGTGTGTGTGTGTGTGTGTGTGTGTGTGTGTGTGTGTGTGTGTGTGTGTATTTCCAACTTTGGAAATTTAGTTCATGAAATAAAGATTTTAGGGGTGTATAATACACGCAACAAATTGCGGAAAGATGATTTTAATTATAAAGAAGTATAGGATTTAACAATGATGGGCAAAATTCAGTTATTACAAACTTAGGCGCTTTAAAAATTATATAATATATAATTTTTAAAGTGCGTAAGTTTTTAATAACTGATTATATTATATAATGTGGCTTAAACGTCTTGTACGGGGATAGAGTCAAATATTGTAACTCTAGTATTTTTATTCTTTTAGAATAAAAGGTGTACTTCATTCTATACGGAAAGTACAGACAAATATTTTGGATTACAAATAAGAAGAAAGGGTTGCTATTAAAAAGGGTAAATTAGGCGGTCAATAACATAAACGGGAACGCCATGAAATACAAAAGGTTAATTTCATTTTGTAGTAGTAGTCAGTGGCGTAGCTACGGGGGGGGGGGGGGGGCACGGGGGCACGTGCTCCCCAATCGTTTGGCCAAAAAAAATGTCGAACGACCCGAAATTAAGCCAAATGTGTCGTTATCATTCATTATTATGTGTTCATCTTATAGATAATTTTGACCGTTTGACGCCTTCATGCATGCTATAATTATAGGCGCATAGTTGTATAGGCAAAGAAATAAGAGCACCAGTCATCTTCTCCAGAGTCGACATCTACATCAATTGAGCATAGGCCTACTGAACCTAACCCAAGGGACCCGTGTCGTGCGCGGTACTTGAAAAATGGGCAACAACAGGCGTTGGACGGGGGGGGGGGGGGGGACATGCCCCCACCCCCATACATTTGAAAGTCTGTCTCAGGTATGCACCAAATCGCGCAATTTAAAGACAAAAATGTGCAAAAGCTCCCTATAATGGGAGGGGCACACCCCCTCCCGATACCCTCCCCCGCTTGCTTGGTCGCTTCGCTCCCTCGCAATGCCCCTCCTACTTTAGAGAACCTTTTGCCCCCTTCTTGAAAATGATCCTTCTACATTAAAGATGAATAACAGTTTTGGGAAAGTAGCCAAAAACATCTTAAGCGCACCATTTACAGATCCACCTAACCAGACAATGGGTGATTTCAAGTATGGTGTTTAGGGCTGGTGTTAGTGTTTATCAAACTGGTGTTTGTGTGTAATAAGCACTAACACCGGCCTTAAACACCATACTTGAAATCACCCAATGTACACCAGAAACCACAGTTCCACCAGGATATACACATGGGATCAACAGCGTGAGTTTTAGTGTGTCCACGGGCGTTTGATCCCGGGGGATAGGGGACATATCCCACACTTTTTGATGGGGGGGGGGGGGGGGGGGGGTGGCCTGTACAAGTACAAACAATCCTCACTTTTTTCGGAGTTAAATCTGTTAAAAATCTTACAAAATGATATAATAATGATAAGGATAATAATGACCATACTTCTAAAGTGATATTTTAAACACCAATTTCGAACATTTATCCATGTGGGAGGGGGTAAACACCCTCCCCCAAATAAGTATAGACATGCACGGACGATGTGGACGTATTTGTGTAGGTTCGATTGTGTTTGTATACTAATTTATAATGTATAGCGGTCTAATCATGAGGGAGATGATTTAAGTCATGATTTCTTTAATTTAGTATTATCAAATTCCCTTCCAAGGTACGCACCAGATTGCATTATTTCGAGTGAAAATTTGCAAAAGCTCCCTCCCACACCCCCCCCCCCCCCCCCCCCTCGGGTGCTTCGCGCCCTCGGGCTTGGTCGCTCCGCTCCCTCGCAGTTGTGCCCCCAATCCGTTGACCCTCGCTACGCCACTGGTAGTAGTAGTAGTAGCAGTGGCGTACCCAAGATTTGTTAAGATTTGTTCAATCGTTCGTTCGTTCGAAGTTCGTTCGTTCGTTCGTTCGTTCGTTCGTTCGTTCGTTCGTTCGTTCGTTCGTTCGTTCGTTCGTTCGTTCGTTCGTTTGTTTGTTTGTTTGTTTGTTTGTTTGTTTGTTTTTTTGTTTGTTTGTTAGTTCGTTCGTTCGTTCGTTTGTTGGTTCGTTCGTTTGTTGGTTGGTTGGTTGGTTGGTTTATTTGTTTGTTCGCCCATTACATTCATTCATTCAATCATTCATTCATTCATTTATTCGCTCATTATTCATTCGTTCATTCGTTCATACATTCGTTCAGTCATTTATTTATTCATTCGTACTGTGATATCCGCGGATACTATTTGATATCGGTACCGGGTCTGAGGGCTGGTCAGTAGATGCATGTCGGTTAGAGTCGGATAGTTGATTGGTTGATTGTTCTTTTGAGTCTACAATGCATAAACTAAAGGTATGAATGAAAGTGATTGCTTTATTCCATTAATTCATACACTAATTACTTACTTAATTAACTAATCAATCAATTCAATTAATTTATTCATTCATTCGTTCATACACTCAATATTCATTCATTCATTCATTCAATCGTTCGTTCGTTCGTTTGTTCGTTCGTTTGTTTGTTCAATCTTTCGTTAGTTCCTTCGTTCGTTCGTTTGTTTGTTTGTTTGTTTGTTTGTTTGTTCGTTCGTTCGTTTGTTTGTTCAATCTTTCGTTAGTTCGTTCGTTCGAAGTTCGTTCGTTGGTTGGTTGGTTGGTTGGTTGGTTGGTTGGTTTGTTTGTTTGTTTGCCCATTACATGCATTCATTCAATCATTCATTCATTCATTTATTCGTTCATTATTCATTCGTTCATTCATTCGTTCAGTCATTTATTTATTCATTCATCGATTCATCATATTAGCTTCGCCAACGAAGTATAAAGGTCAACGAACGTACTGTTGGCACTAGTTTACACTGTTTAAGTTGGCACTAGTTGGCACTGTTTAAGTTGGCACTAGTTTGCACTGTTCGTTTGTTTGTTTGTTCGTTCGTTCGTTCGTTCGTTCGTTCGTTCGTTCGTTCGTTCGTTCGTTCGTTCGTTCGTTCGTTTGTTTGTTCGTTGGTTGGTTGATTGGTTCGTTTGTTTGTTTCTTGGTCCATTACATTTATTCAGTCATTCATTTATTTCCTTCATCGATTCATCAATCTTCTTCACCAACGAAGTATAAAGGTCAACGAACGTACTGTGATATCCGCGGATACTATTTGATATCGGTACCGGATCTGAGGGCTGGTCAGTCGATGCATTTCGGTTAGAGCCGGATAGTTGATTGGTTGATTGTACCTTTGAGTCTAAAATGCATAAACTAAAGGTATGAATGAAAAGGAATGCTTTATTCCATTCACTCATACACTAATTACTTACTGAATTAATTAATCAATCAATTGAAATTATTTATTTATTTAGTAATTGTTCACTCGTTCGTTCGTTTTTTCGTTCATTCATTCGTCCGTTCGTTCGTTTGTTTGTTCAATCGTTGGTTGGTTCGTTCGTTTATTCGTTCATAGTTGTTTGAGCATAATTTCAAGGGCAGAATAAACCTCATTTGATCAAAATCGGTTCATTAACGGCTGAAATGTAATATATCGTTTGTTCCAAATCGTTCGTTCGTTTGTTCGTTCGTGTGTTTGTTTAATCGTTCGTACGTTCGTTTGTTCGTTCGTTCATTCGTTCGTATTTGTTTATTCGTTTGTTCGTTCGTTTGTATTTCTTTGTTTTTTCAAAAAATGTCCCCTTATGTTTTCTATTGTTTTTGCACATTATTGGAGGCACGTGCCCCCCCCCTACAGTGCCCCCCGCCCCCCGTCGCTACGCCACTGATGGAGCAAGTTATTACTGTTCGCACTTGTTCCCACTACTTGCTGCACTGTTGAGCCATCAGACGGGTGAACCTGGCGTCCACATACTTTGCACTACATATCAGACGGGCGAATGGCGTCCGCATACTTTGCACTACATAATTATCAGACAGGTGAATGGCGTCCGCATAGCACCACATACACTACATAATCGAGCCAGCGACGACGCGGCGCACGGCCAGCCCCGTGGCACAGCGGGGTGGACAACACACGGGTACCCTGGCGTTCGCAATTAAGCAGCCAGCGAACTGGTATTGTTGGCACTAGTTGGCACTGTTTAAGTTGGCACTGTTTGAGTTGGCACTGTTTGAGTTGGCACTAGTTGGCACTGTTTAAGTTGGCACTAGTTTGCACTGTTTAAGTTGGCACTGTTTGAGTTGGCACTGTTTGAGTTGGCACTAGTTGGCACTGTTTGAGTTGGCACTGTTTGAGTTGGCACTGTTTGAGTTGGCACTAGTTGGCACTGGTTGGCACTGGTTGGCACTGGTTGGCACTGGTTGGCACTAGTTGGCACCAATTAGTAGGACCCGGCAGCAGTGCAGCTAGCTGGTCAAGGATAGCTAGCTCAGTTTTGCAGTACCCAAGTAGTAGTAGTAGTAGCTAGCTACCACTTTGTTTGTACGGGGATCCCGCGCGTGGTACCTTCTAGTTCTTCTACCAAACCTTTTCTGCAATTCTGGCTTTTGTAATTGACTGACCAACTGGTGGGAATTGGAGATCAAGTGAACTCTAGATCAATGCACATCTACAATGTATTGTAAATGGTCCTGATCTAAAAGTCACCAAAGAAAGTGCAAGCAGACTTCTCCAAATCCAAGGCCAAGCTGCAAGGCCAAGTTTGAAGATGTTGGGACTCGACAAGAGCGGTCACTGGGTGATCTTCTTAGCATACATTGTGCTATGCGTCAGTAATGGTAAATATGATTGAATGATATTATTGAATCAAAGATGTAAATTTAACCTGCAAAACCTAAATGCATGCAACAAAAGTTTTTATTTTTAAAATGTACACTACATAGTACATGTACTTGCAGCAACAATTAATGAAGAGAAGACTGGCAAATCTGCAGGAGTCTAACTCGCCGGATAATATATGTTGCAGTTTGATAACCCATTGACAAGTTGCAGGGGTGGATAATGATGTGATGAGATGTGATAATTAATCTAGCAATCTAGTAATAATTAATGAAAGTTTTCACACATTTTTACCCCTTGTTTTTTTTCGGCAAGACGTTCCCACAGCTTGACTGCCAGAACGGATGCTCTTTGCCAGTTGCTCCACATTAACATATTTTTACAGTGGCCCTTTGGGCCATCATCAAATTCTTGAATCTTCCATTTGTTTGTGGCCCAAATATAATTTTTGGTGGCCGGAAAAAAACAACATATTTTCTGTAATTTATGAAACAAAATAAATCTTAGGAAACAGATCTAACATTGTACCAATCAGTTATAAGTGCACAGTATCAGTAACTAAACTTCCATTGAACCAACTACTGCTTTTTCTCCAGTCCTATTTTTATCCATGTCACATTCATCTAACAAAATCAATATTGTCTACATGACCTTTTAAGCTCATTTGCCGAAAATCTGATTTTTTAGTCTAAAATTACAACAACTTGAAAAGTATTAACTCAAATTCAATGACATTTTGAAGAATTATTCTTTGTTTGTAGATAAACAGATTACAGGGATAGTTGAGTATTGGTAACCAAAACCTGCATCATTACAGTACAAACTAATAGTTATAACTCCACCATGCTCGAAAGGTATACACAATTACAAACCGTGACTAAGTAAAAAGTAAAAACCCTGTTATCATTAAAAAAGAGCTGTTACAACTTAAGACTCTGAAAACTCATTGGTTTTAGCCATTTTTTCATACAAAATTGTGCATTTGATGTTTTGTTAAAATAATGATTCAATAGAGATATCATCAACAACTAGGCCTACATCTAAATGTTCCCCGGCCGGAAGACTTATGAATAAAATATCTTGAAATCAAATTTTTCAACTATGAGAGCATTTGAAAAGGAATGATTCTCATTTTACATGTTTTGTTCAAGGAACTTTCAAATGGAATTAAAACCATGAAATTTAGTTTCAAGGGGCATTTCGGGAAGTACCAATACTTGATGGCTTTTAGAGGTGACTCTATTGTAAATCCGCAAAATATTAACATTTAAAATTTTATTTCTGATTTTTTGCAAATTTTCTTTTAACTATGAAGATAGCTGAATAATGTAAAAAGCTATCATTGATATGTTGGTATAGAATCATATATCTGTCTTTAAAATGTAGAATATATATATATGCCCCTATATCTCTGAGAAGATGTGTTTTAAATGTTGACTTGCTAAAAGTCTAAATTTTCATTTTTCTCCATATATATGATTGCTTTTTAAACTTTTTGGTCTTTAATTTGTATAATTTGTATGGTTTGAAGGGGGTAGCTTCAATGATTGAAAAGATATTCATGGTATAGTTAAAGTGTGCACAAATTTCAAATAATACCCCACTGGGCCCCTTGATATTTACCCCCCCAAAAAAAAACCCAATTCACTATAGTCTGATAAATTTATGTTTTGGGGGACTTGGGGTGAAGGTAGTGCTGTAACTGACCTTGATGATCGGATCGGTTGATCGGATCGGCAAAATTGTATCGATGATAGAAATCGGATCAGAGATCGGATCGGATCGGATAAAAAAAAATTGTTTTAAATTAAACAAAATAAAAATAAAATTACAAAAAAAAAAAAAAAAAAAATTCTTTGGAAAATGATCCCAAAAAACATATTTTGGGAAAATAAATGAATACCAAAGCAACATATATCCATATGAATAAGCCCAAGGTAATTTTGTATGGGTATGCTTTCATTTCAAACTGATTACCTCTCCTTTTACAAAATTACTCACGGCGATTCTGAAAGGTTACGCCAAATTAATTACATGGGACTGGCTTAGTAACCTTTCAGAATCGCCGCGAGTAATTTTGTAAAAGGAGAGGTAATCAGTTTGAAATGAAAGCATACCCATACAAGATTACCTTGGGCTTATTCATATGGATTATGTTGCTTTGGTATTCATTTATTTTCCCAAAATATGTTTTTTGGGGATCATTTTATTTTATTTTTTTTTTGTTTTGCCGATCCCGATCTTCCGATTTTTCTGCATGATCGGAAATCGGCAGAAACGACCCCGATCAGGTATGCTGATCCGATGATCGGTTACAGCACTAGGTGAAGGGGGTCCTCGTTTACTTTAACTGTATGAGTTAGATGACAGTTCAGTGAAACATAAAAGAGCCTCGGTAAAACGTTATCTATTTGTCAGACTAAAATGACCTGTGATGTTTAATTGATTGAATTCTTGTAGGTATCTTGGTCACATGGTCCCAGGATGAGGACAAGGAGTACAGTTACAATGCCACTGCAGTCATCCTCCATGCTGATGCACTCAAGCTTCTACTGGCACTCTCAGTGGTCATTTATAGGTGAGTGACTGTAGTGTACTGTGCTAATTGCCACTTTAACCCGCCCCTGCAATTCAAGGGGCTTACTGCCTTTAACCCGTCCACGACCTGTCCAGAAAATACTCTGGCTGAGGTCTATATTATTTTTATTTAATTTCCTCTGAAGTAAACTCTACATCGGACATAGTATGGTAATAATTCTACCTGAAGCAACCTCTAAACTCTGACAAAACCATCCCTACTTGTTAATAGCCACATCAATTATTAGTATCATAGTTATTATTTAGTAGAATCAAAGGAAAACTTCTTTCTTTTTGCTAACTTAGAACTACTTTCCCAGCTCGATCATGGGGGGGGGGGGGGGGGGGGGGGGGGGTAGATTCCACACTTTCCAGGCTAATATAAATATTTAAGAAATAAATTGTTTAGTTATTAGTCAGGCTACTAAATTGGTTAAATGACTAATGATTACTTTATTCAATATCACTTGATTGATCAATTATCTGTTTTTTCTAATGTCTGTCTCTCAACAGCAAAACATTTGCTGAGATCATTGGAGAGATTTCCAGAAACCTGAAAGGTGAGTGTTCTTATTATCTTGATTATTATTGGTAATTAAGCTGAATGTAATCATGTCATGATTGCAATTTATGTTTTTACTTTTTACCTCTCAGTTAACAAATCTGTTTCCATGGACTAATCTCAATACGAATGCTGTATGGTTTATTGACTGCAAAACTAATTTTAACCTCAAATGTATCTTTCATTGCACAATAAGCACCTGAATCATCCATGTATTGTTCAGAGAATATACAATAAAAACCTGTTTTTAAAAGTGAGCAGATATGTAAAGACCACCTGTCTGTAATGTCTGCATAGATCTAGAAGTTTGCATGAAGCTGTAAATAAAGATCACACTCTCATCAATCCCTTGTCTCCTGAAACTGGGTAGGTTGTGTACAAATTCTATGGGGATTTCAAAATCTCCAAGTAAACAGGTTAAGACCAATTTCTATGTATCTCTTTGGCAGATTTTATAGATAAGAATTACAGCAGTTTATGTAAAAGTGAATTCCTAATTGCATCTATTTTGTTCTGTTTTTTCAGTTTGTGCACTCTACTTTATTCCATCATTCTTGTATGCCGTATACAACAATCTTATCTTCGTGAACCTGCAATACTTTGATCCGACATCTTACTACATCCTAATGCAGCTGCGTGTTGTAGTCTCGGGAGTCGTTTATCAGGTAATTTATCAGGTTTTTTACCCAGTCAGTTCATAGATATTATATTTTTAAATGAGAAACTATTTTCAAATATATCTTTTACACTGTACAAGAACCTTTTATGAACCTGCAATACATTGATCTGACATATATCTTACCCTAATGAAGAATGTTGTAGTATCAGGAGTTGTTTATCAGGTAAAGTTACGGAACCTCATTGAGCACTCCGTAAATATTATAGTAGCACTGATTTTGTGTAGACTTTGAAATTGAATACCTTGTATACTTGATACATTGCACACAAGGTCCCTGTAGAATGTGTCCAATATTGATATGCACAATGAAAGATGAGTCATACAAAAATATAATGCACAGTCAAAATATGTATTGTTTATTTTGGTTTGTTTGTTATTAAACTGTTCTTTCTACATGTAGGTTTTGGTTCATAGAAATATATATTTTTGTTTAATTCAGTAGATCTTTCTAGTTCATGGCTGTATGTTCCATCAAGTCTTACAGACAGAACTACATACTATTTGAATTACATCAACTGACGACTAAATTCTCTGAAGATGAGCTATCCGGAAAGGCTAATAATTCTGCAAACTTCTCATTGTTTATGTTTTGTTTGTTTAATCCTCTACAGGTTTTGTTTCATAGAAAGCTGAGTAGAACTCAGTGGATCTCATTGGTTGTCCTCATGAGTGGCTGCATGCTAAAACAAGTCAATTTCCACAGATTGACCGACCAAAAGACTCGAGATTCAGAAGAAGAGCTAGCAGAAAACACCACCAACTTTGCAAACATCTTAGCGTTAATTGTTGCCAACCCGGGAACAATCTTCCTCGTGGTGCAGATCTTGTGCTCGACAGTCGCTGGTGTCTACACGGAGCTGCTCGTCAAACAGCACAGCAGCGCCCTCAACTTCTGGATCCAGAACATCTTCATGTATTTCAACTCTCTCGTTTGTGGACTGTTCATCTTTATTGCAAGGGGGAAACCGTACCAAGAACTTTTTTGCCTTCTTGGTGACAATGTCTCCTTTGCCCATCGAACAAAGACCATGGCCGTCGTATGCAACATGGCCGCCATGGGAATCACAACCGCCCTGTTTCTCAAGTTCCTCAACTCAATTGTCAAGAATTTTGCGACTGCAATTGAGGTAATACTTACTGCCTTCTTATCTTGGGTTATATTTGGCTTTCCGGTCACTTTGCATACTCTGGTTGCTTTAGTGATAATAGTGTTTTCAATGTGGCTGTATTCAACCAACCCCCTTGCCCAGGTTCCACTGGCTTATACCAAAGTTCCTCGTAAAGCAAAATTATCAGAGAGTTAAAATAGGCGTTATCTCGATAAGTTATTTTCACATTTGTTAATTATTTGCCATAATCCCCTGACAAAACTATTGGACCGAATTCTCATCAGTGGCTCAACTTGAGCCCGGCCAAGACAAAGACTAGTACTGGTAACTAGTCAAACCATTTTGCACCTGCAGACCTTTTGTTGTTTTTTGCTATTGGTCCCTGGAGATATTATATTTGTTTCCTTTCATTATCCAGTCAATCCCTTGAATTCTGCTTATAGGCATCAGGACAATGGGCCCTTTTGAAATTCAGTCATAGTTTAACCGGTCACCAGCTATACAATGTCCAGAATGATCCAGGACGCAATTTGGTTTACATATCAATATTCAAATATTTAACAACTATTTTGTATTTTAATTTTCTTTTGTTACAGACCATATAATTTACTTAGTACTAGAACTGTGTTGATCAGGCGATAGAGCATGTGTATTCATTTTTTTTTTAAGGGATCTAGTAACATTGTCAAAATCCACAAAAATTACTTAGAACTCTAGAACTTTCTCTCATACCTCATTGTATTCATATTACCAATAGAAGCATGGAACAGGTTTTGGTTTTCTGAATTATCTCTTTCATTAATAAAGATATTTATGATTGAAGTGTTTGGAGAAAGAAAAGTAAAGCAGCTGTGAAAAATGGTCGTAGAAGACAATTTAAGAAATTATCTTCCACTCATATATATAGGTTACTTTTTGCATACATTTTAGTACTACCCTTTTCTGCAATATAATGAAAAAAATGTAATTTGTATTCAATAAACTACTGCAAATGTATAAATTGAATTAAAAATTTGCCACATAAGTAATGTCACAAAGTGACTGTATGATCATTAAATGATCTTGTAATTTTTATTTTCAGTTTACATTTTCAGTTTATTTTCAAAGTACAGAATGGTAGCTACTGATGAAATGTGTATAATGTTTTTGTCTAAATGATGTATTCAGTGTCTGTCAAATTACAGCCATGTCTAGTTGTCTACTAGCCATTTAGCTAGTGATGATTTTTACCCGTCTTTAGATAGGGAAAAAGTAATTAAGATAGGTTAAAATGTTATTGAAATATATATCTTATAAGAGCAAAAGGGAAAGCCACTGTGAAAAGGGTCGTTAAAACAAGTTCTGCAATCTTTTTCCATTGGCCGTTGGGAAGAAGGCTATTGTTTTATTTATTAAATTTATACACATTTGTACATTTGTTTGCTAATCAGAGTAATTGAGGTAGGTCTCATTTAAAATGACTAGTACAGTGGAACCTCATTATAACCACTCATACTGACATAACCTTTGTTGTGTGTAGCAGGCAGTTCATAGACAATGCATGGTTGGCAGGTATCAAAGACATACCAACACATGCATTGTTTTGTACTCTGTGCTACAAAAAATTGTGTGTATGCATGGCATGTAAATGGTCGTACCCTAGTATATGACCATTTACATTGTAGATGTGATTATATCAAGGTCTTTGGGACTATGAAAACATCTAGTTTTATCGGGTATCTTATGTCAGGGTAAAAAAGCAGTTCAGGATATGGAGAGCACAATTTCCTTGTAAGAGGGTTTTGTTATATCATATCTCTGTATAACAAGGTTCCACTGTATAATGAAAAGCACGGCTGAAAAAACTTTCCTCCTACTGGTAGTCCCGTACCCTGCCATATATTGTATGTAATTAGATGGTACTTTTTTCATGATGATCTTATACTCCCACCTTATTCTGGCAATACATGAAATATTGATTGTGTTTTTATACCAGTGCTAAAATTGTGTGCATTGAAATTATTGTAGCTTGCTATGTCATCTTGCAGCAAAATGTTTAGTGATTTTTGTTGTTGTTATGGTGGTCTTGCTTCCTTTTTTGTTTGTTACCGATATACCTCATTTATACTGAACGGTACGGTTTTTATATTTGACTATGTTATTATAAGATCTTTAGATATGAATTTATCTTTATAAAATACTTACATTTAACATTTATTTATCTTCCACTCTTGGGATGGATTGGCCTTGTCAGCTAGCCTACAAGCTGTTAAACTGTTAGACAAGCTGTTAAACATGTTTTATGCATTTGCAATTGCATGTATTGATTATGAGCTAGTTATCACAGTGCTCAATAAAATACACAAATACATACCAATCTGGAGATTTATATGATGTACTTTTTATTTTGTGTGAATAGATGGTAATGGTATGCTGAATGGGTATGACAAACAATATCATAAAATTTAGTTAAAGAGATAGTTCAGTTTTGCTATAGATGGCGCTTCAAGAAATAATTAATTTGTGAGGTTATGAAAAACTAAGTTTAATATTTATGAGAGCACATGATTTTAATGATAAAACAATCTTTATTTGATCAAAATCGGTTCAGAAGCGGCAGAAATATCAATAAATATATATCTGATTGTAATAAATGTGGGACCCACATTTATTCAATAATTTATGAAAAATGTTTATTTAACCCCTTGACTGGGTGGGTTGTGTACAAAGTTTTTATAAACTCAGTTTTAGGGAACGGGTTA
>JBAMJV010005600.1:0-51881 GCA_037951105.1 Echinarachnius parma | reverse complement strand
GATCTTCCTCTGCTGCAGCTTTTCACCCATTTTCAAATATACTGCACATACCCCATACTCATAAAGCTTACAAATTTGGTATCATTTTAAAGAAGAATAAACACCCTTTCAAACAATACCAAATATAATCAACATGATTTAATAAGAACAGATATATAATCGATCAAACTTAAGTTTCCGAACTTTTGAGGGGTTTAATTAGTTGCTCTCCTAACACCTCCCCCTCTAACCCTGCCTACTCCCTCATACCCCCGTCACATTAGCTACGCTCTCGCGCCGACCTAGCGCCGCTCCTAATCCCCATTCATAAAATTGGAAGCGTGGGGAGGACGTGGGGAGAGCGTGTTGAGGTCGTGTGGAGAGCGGCGTTCATTGTTCGCTATTGTTTAGATCGTACACTTTTCTCGGCCGCTCTGGCGCCGCTCCCGCGGCGACCAAGTTAAATTAGCAAATTGGCAACGCAGTGGGCAATGAATGGGAAGATTATCTCACATGCGTCAATAGATATCCTTCCATGAATAGCTCGATGAACAAAAGAGCAGGACGTAGCTAGCTCGGCGTTCGCTTTGGACATGTTGAAAAACAAACTTGGGGCTTCGGCGTCCTACTCTTTGTTCAGGGGCTATTGTATGTCCATGCATGGGAGGATATCTTTTCACACAAGTGTCATAATCTTCTCATTCATTCCCAAGTTGAACAAAAGACATTCTTGCAGATCTATTCCAGCACTTCTGCTAGTGGACGCTATAGATTGCGAAGTTTGACACGTTTCAACTATAGGTAAAATGATATCACAATTTAAAATGGCATGTCCAGGCAAAAATAATGTACATTTGGGGGAAACTCAATTTCTGGCTAAAACGTGGCATGGCGGCATATAAATTATATGAGGCTCCAATGAATGGGGACATACGCACACCCTATGTATGCATTATGAACACATATTTCCCGCAAATATATGATTGTTTTGTCCAAAATCTACCACTACTACCACCACTACCACTACTACCACTACTATCACTACTACCACTACTACCACCACTACCACCACTGCCACCACCACCACTACCACTACCACTACTACCACTACTACCACTACTACCACTACTACCACTACTACCACTACTACCACCACTACCACCACTACCACCACTGCCACCACTGCCACCACTGCCACCACTGCCACCACCACTACCACTACCACTACCACTACCACTACCACTACTACCACTACTACCACTACTATATACTACTACCACTACTACTACTACCAATGATAGTCAACAATAATAACCCTCCCCATTCCCTCCACCCAACCTCGTGAAACGCACTGAGTGTGTTCAACTACATTCGTACATGGTATTGGATCGCACAGAGCGTGTGCATGGAGATCGTGTTTCCCCTGCGCTTTGAAAAAAATGTTGTTTTTTTTTATAAGTACGAGAACGCAGACAGAGCGTAGAGCAAATGACCTCGTCTCATTGTTATGAGCTATTGTTAAAGATACACCAAGCGTGCACAGTGAATAGCTCGGAAAGCGTGGCCAAAGCGTACGCAGAGCGTGTTCAGGTCGTGGCAAGAGCGGGAACGAGCTACCATTGTGTCATTAATCGCTCGATTTGTCGGCGTTTCCCCTGCGCTTTGGGGAAAATGTTGGTTTTTTTTATAAGTACGAGAACGCAGACAGAGCGTGGCTATAGTGTGACGGCACAGTCACTCTTAACTGACTTCCACTCATATTATGACAAAAGCTACTTTATACAAAAGGGTATCAATTGTGTTTAATCTGTCTTGTACGTTTATACAATTGTGTGTATTCTCTGCAGGTTAACGCAGCATACATGGACAGAGTTAGTCTTTCTACCACTGGTTTCTACAAGTGAGTATAATGGAAATGTATTGTGCATTGTGTATTACATGTAGCAAACCACACGAAAATGCAATATGCAATTATGGGGTTTTTAATCATTGGTATTAAAAGGCCACAGTAGTATAGAGATTCTTCTTTTTTAACTCGATGCCTACTAGAACCTGGTGGTTCCTGTATTTAGTCAATGGGGATTCCAAAATATATTATTAGGGTATCGGTTAACTCTTTGCCTACAGGAACCTGGTGGGCTATGTACAAAGTCTATGGGGATTTCAAAATCTCAAGGGAACAGGTTACTAGGTCTGAAATATGAGACCCCCTATTGGTTTTCAAAGATAACTTTTGTATGGAGAACCTTGTTTGGTAATGTGTTCCATTTGTGTTATTGTTTCAATATAGCTCCCGACATCAACTATAGCTGGGAGAAGAATGAGGGCAACTTGTTTCATTATGAATCATTTGGCATGGGGATTCATACAAATTGTGAAATCTCCTATTAGTTTTCCAAAGATGACTTTCTTGCTTGGTAATATATTTCATATGTTTTACTGTTTCCTGTTTATCTGCTGTCCATAGAACTCCTGACTTAAACTATGACTTGGACAAGAACGAGGGCAAGTTGTTTCACTACCACTCCTTTGGAGTGGGGATCTCCGAGGTGGAGATTGACTGCCTGACTGGTGATCACCGGACTCTGCGCACCGACATCGTCATGGATGTCGGCAACAGCATCAACCCTGCCATCGACATTGGACAGGTCAGAACAATATTATGTTTAATTTGCTTTTATTTGTTTTATAGAAATGAAAAACACTTGATACAGATCATCTTGATTTCAAATCTATCTCCCCATGTTACACAAATAGACAATTAATGTAAAAGAAAAAATATACCGTTTTTCATGTTTGATTGTTACCATGGCCATAATTGATTGTACCTGTCAATCATTGTTTGTTGTACTTGTCTTTGAATTGTTCCCAAATTAAAGGTGCCTTTACCAATGGCTATGACTTTAACCCCTTGACTACAGGAACCAGGTGGGTTGTGTACAAAGTCTATGGGGATTTCAGAAACTCAAAGGGAACGGGTTAATATGCTGGGAAGACTGTCGCTTGACCCTCAAGGGCCAAATCTAGCTGACCCTGGAACTTTGCCTAAATCTGCAAGATAACTGGTTCAAACAAATATAGATTCTGACTTGAATTTGAATTACAAATTTGATTGATCTTTAAATTGAACCCATATTGAAGGTGCCCTCATCCAGGGCTACGGCTTGTTTGTCCTGGAAGAATACTGCTGGACTCATTTTGGCAACGCAACATTTTGCACCAAAAATGTAAAAACCTACTTTCACAACAATTTTAATGAAATTTGGTACACTTGATAATCTTGAAGCGAGGATGTGCAAGACATATTTTTGCGTTGTTGGAGAAGGTGCTGCCATGGTTGACGCACTATGTTTCATATATTTTACTTGTCAATCATTGTTTGTTTTAATTGTCTTCGATTTGATCCCAGATTGAAGGTGCCTTCACCCAGGGTTATGGCTTGTTTGTCCTGGAAGACTGTCGGTGGACTCCAAAGGGCCAACTCCTGACCCGGGGGCCTGGCTTCTACAAGATACCTGGCTTTGGAGATGCACCCAGTGAATTCAACGTCTCCCTCCTCCACAACGCTGCTAATCCAAACACCATTTGTTCTTCAAAGGTTAGTATGCTAATAAGAAAGAACATATTCTTTAATATTTAAAAGAAAAAATTGTGAATACAATTGTAAGGAAACTGACCAGAAAAATGAAATCCATACAAAATGAGAAAATAAAATTGGGATACGCCAGGAATTGGACCCGAGACCTCTGGATTGGTAGACCGGGGCTCTAACCAATGAGCCACAATGTCTTATTGATGGTGGTTCTTCCCAGGAACCTTTTCCAATGCTCATGCCAGTCAGAAGCTATAAACCTGACACAAAGCTGAAGGATATGAAATAAACTCAGGGAAAGTGTAAGGGATCACACTAAGTGATGCAGCTTTTTTCACAGTAAATTAAAACATGCAATGTGAATATTAAAGGGGTAGTTCAGTTTTGGTGTAGAGGGCGCTGCACGAATCAATATCTTTGTGAGATAATGAAAATCTGAGTGTTGAACTTGAAAGAGCATACAATTATAATGGCAGAATAAACTTTATTTGATTAAAATCGGTTCAGAAACGGCTGAAATATCAAAAAATATAGCCGATCGTAATAAATCTATATCTATAAAGATATATTCGATGATTTTTGTTTTTATTAAAAAAATGCTTACACTTTTTCAAAAATGTTCAAAAGAGATTTTAAATAGTTATTGATGATCTCTTTATTAAATCATTATTTCAACAAAACATTCCATGCATAATTTTGTATGAAAAATGGTTGAAACCAATGCTTTTTTAGAGAGCGCCCTCTTGTGATTTAATGGCTTTTTTTAATGATAACAGGCTTTTTACTAAGCCGTTTGTAATTTTGTATACCTTTCGAGCATGGTGGAGTTATAACTATTATTTGTAGCGTTATTGTGCAGGTTTTGGTTACTAAAGCTCAGCCTTACAAAAACTGTACTACCCCTTTTAATTGTTTTTTATTTATGTTGTTGTTGTTCTAACAGGCTGTTGGTGAGCCGCCTCTGTTCCTGGGTTCATCGGTGTTCTTTGCCATTAGAGATGCCATCGTGGCCGCCAGGGCCGAGGAAGGTCTAGGACCGGTTTCTCTTTCTAGTCCGGCAGTAGCAGAACGCATTAGATTAGCCTGTGTGGATGATTTCACCAAGAGAGTAAGTGACTATAATACCTTCTAGGGATTTAGTACAAGAAGGAAGTCAAAATGTGTGTTTATAATTACATGGTGCATGGTGGAGCCCTTTTAAATCTTATGGACAGTCTGTGGAATCGTGATGCTTTGTTTTGTATATGCTTTCAGACAAATTCACGTTAATTTGAGAGTCAAACATGTATTTTGAGATGCTTTAAAAGACTTTTTTATTTTGGGGTATCATTTAGTTACAAAATTAATTTAAGAGCTCCTTTAACTTCGTCAGATTTCCAAACGTAATAAATTTTCAATATGATTGTAAGATTCATCTTAGTTCAGTTTTGGTATAGAGGGCGCTTCACAAAATAATTTGGTGTGAGATAATGAAAAACCGAATGTTAAATTGTAAAGAGCATACAATTTTAATGACAGAACTAACTTTATTTGATCAAAATCGGTTCAGAAACGATTGAAATATCAATAAATATATCCGATTGGAATAAATCTGGGGCCAAGATTTATTCGATGATTTTTTATTTTATTTAGAAATTGCTTACACTTTTTCAAAAATGTTCAAAAGACGTTTTAAAATAGTTGTTGATGATCTCTCTATTTCATCATTATTTCACCAAACATCACATGCATAATTTTGTATGAAAAATAGTTTAAACCAATGCTTTTTTTGAGAGCGCCCTCTTATGTTTTAATGGGTCTTTTTGAATGATAACAGGCTTATTACTTAGCCGTTTGTAATGTTCTATACCTGTCGAGCATGGTGGAGTTATAACTATTATATTGTGCGAGGTTTTGGTTACTAAAGCTCAACCTTGCCCAAACTGTACTACCCCTTTAATTGGTCACCATACATTTTAAAGTTGTTTCAACTTATGTAAGTTCTTTGCCCAGTTCCTGAGTTGATTGGTGTGATTAATAAAATATTCTGATGTGAAGCTTAGTTGTTAAAATAGAATAATCCACAAATTAGCTATATTGCTTGGAAATAGGCACTAAGACCCCAATTAATTATCTATATTTACTCTTGAGAAATAAATAAAATTGTATCTTTTCACTGTTGATTTCCTCTTTTTTGCAGTCCCCAGTCCCGGAGCCAGGAACGTACGCGCCATTCTTTGTGAGACCCTAGACTTCATTAATCTTCTTGACGTCTCATCTTTATCACAAGATATGTTATATTTGTAATGTATAATTTATTGTTGGAAGTATAACGTACAAATTAAACATTTAGTGTAACCTTTTTCCAGGTGTGTGGGGGTTCAAGCCCAAGCAAGGCCATACCAATACAATGGTTACTTACTTGATGCCTTCTAAACGTAACTTCTAAAATACTCTGTATTCATAGAATAGAGCTCGAAAGGGATGTTTAACAAATCAGTGTCAGCTAGAATACAGATTAGCCTAAAATATTATAGTGACGTATATACAATACATTTTAGTTTAAATCGTTTTTAGAATACACCCCCAAGATCTTTCCACACCCTGACAAACCAAATCTCCTTGACTAAGCAAACGTGTTTCCCATTTTGGTGCATTATTTGTATAACTGTTTTCCTGATTGCTGTTGAAATTTCATTGAATCAGGCATGTCAGTGGTGGTATTCTGCAGAGTATGTTTTTGTATTTTATTATAATTATGCTACAATGGGTGACTGTATTTTCTAGTTTTATTTTTTAGTTTCATCTTTAATAATATAGTGTTTTATTTATTGCGAAAATTGGAACATTGTCACTATATCAGAATTTGTGATGTACTGCGTAAGTATTAGCATAATTATGAAATTGTTATACAATTATAATATATAAATTTTTAAAAAAGAAGAAGAAGAAACTACAAAGAGCGCATTAGTATATAATATTACAGATTTTACTGTTGAGTTACACTTGCAAGGGGAAATCAAGAAACGGAAAGATGATGGTTATTTGTAATTACAAGGCTGTAATTGCATGTTGACCTAGTTTCGTCTTGGGTTCCATGATGTCAGCATATGTCAGCAGGACAATTTAGCCTTAATTTGCTGCTCTACACCTAGTAAGTTACAATCAGTAAAATAGTAAGTTGATTGTGTAAAAGTAAAACCTGTTGCTTGCTTACACCAATGTTTATAAATGGGAACTTGGTATATATGTATTGGAACGGGATTATAAAGCATGTGGGCATGAAATTGTATAGGTATAGCCTAGCTAGTGCTCTTAAGGGGAGTGGAGTTGGTGCACGACATGTACAGATTGCTTTGGAGTGCGAATCGGGTGATTGAGGCAATGTCTTTGTAATATGCTTTTCAGTTGTGAGATTAATCAAGTTATATATTCATTGGTATTATTCCTATTAAGATTTATTTCAGGGTGTGAACTGGAGACCTGCATGAAGTGCACATTTCTTTCATATTAAAATAACTGCATGACAATTGTTTTATCTTTAAACATGAGGAAAGTGTATCATGAAATGATGATGTGATTGTTTTTTATTGTTTGAATTACGTGTTGGCTTACAGTGGTTGAAACTTATAGTTATGTAAGTTATACATTTGATAAATGTTGCTCCTGGTTATTATTATTCTATAATTAACATGTGCATGTAAATTTATGTGTAGGAATTTAAAAATGTAAATGAAAATAGAAATGTTAGGTATTTCAAATAGATTCCCAGTAGGCTGTTCCAATTACTATTGGAAGTAAAACTAATATGATGTTTGTCATATGAGCATCGTGTGTATGTGTGTGAGTGTGGAGGAGGGTGCATTTGCTAGCCTCGCCCACCCCCCCCCCCCCCAAAAAAAAAAAAAAAATGAAGTTGGGGCAGAATGTATACTCGTCCATCATAATTCCCAATTAGTCCCCAAATCCTATTGTTGTAGGGTCAAAACCTAGTTGTGAGGACATTTTCTTCTTGTCGGATCCCAACAATCGTGATGCAGGAATTCTATTGAATTTAGTGCGATAGTTGGTTTTACCTTTTTTTACCTTAGCTTATTTTAGAATTGAGTAAGCGTTTCGAGCCAGAACTTGGAGTCGTGAGCAAAGTAAGCAGTGCACAAGTAGCAGATAGCGGCATGTGGCTATAATGGTTAGCTGCAAAAGGAGCAGCGATATCGATCAAAGATTTAAATTAAGCGTCTGCGGAGTGTCGATCAGTAATGATGCCAAGACGGACAAAACAGTAAAATGTTTGTTATTGGGTCGATCATTTCTTTTATACATATAATTTGTATCCAATAGTTGATTGTATCTGCCAGTGTATTTGTTTTGGCACCCTATAATTCTTAAATTAGGCAAATAATATTAAGTATAATTGGGATTCTATTAATAATAATGAAGTGCAAGTAGAAGAGGGCCCCACCCTGTGAGACTTTGGTGTAACCCACCCATAAACACGGGCGCAGAAGTTCACATGATTGGCAAAATTATGATTTTGCAATGTCCTATCTATATTATAAAATGGTGTTTTGGACCTAGTTGAATGTTTCAGCGCCTTGTCTATATTTGAGACGGAATGTGCACTTTATCACCGACGATACAGTGAGATTATTTGTTTGAATTATTCGCTTTAACCTGTGAAAAGATGAATACCTATAATATTGAGAGTGCCCCTATACTCCAGTCGTTGGAATTTTAACTAATTTGAATACCTTTTGTGAGTATGCACTGTCCTGTGTTTAGTCACATTAACTAATCGCACTTGGTCCATATTGTTTGTCTATGCTTCGTTTTACCTGCTATTAAGTCCTAGGCGATCGCTTGACCTTTGTGTATTATTCATGCAAGATTTTACTAAACCACTAATATTAAGAGGACGATATTAGGTATAACATATGCAATCAATCCACTGGTCTTATTCACACGATTGATATATGAATTATTGTTCGTATAATATATCATACATATGATTGTTGTCCAGTATAAGCCTAGGTTCATTAATGAGCAAATACTTGTGTATATTTTGTATTAGCATTTCTAAAAATTATTATACGAATAATTTGCTGCATGTGATTGTTTACAAGATTAGGCCATTTGAGCTACTCTTATAACGTTTAGCACTAAGCAAAATAAATATATTATATTAAAGGGATCTAGTCACATTGTCCCAAACCACAAATTTGACTTGGAACTTTTATGGTTCATTCATACATTGTTGTATTTGAATTGCCTGGAAGAGGTTTTGGTTTTCGAATTTTCCTTTCGTTAAAAATATATTAACGATTGAAGTATTCGGATTTGTAAATATCCACTGGAAAGTTATAACTGTGTCCAAAGTCAGTGCAGTGAGTTACCTATAATGTTCGCTCATTCTGTACTCATGGAGTTACCATCAATGCTTGACCATTATAATATGCATTTGACGTGAAATCTTCACGCATAACTCAGTGGACATGTCAACAATACTTATAAACAACAATGCACATTTTATCAACCATTCATCACTTTTTGCTCATGTCAACACAGTTATTAGTTATATTTAATGTTAGTTTGTTGATAATAAGCACATTTATGATGTATCATGTTGTTTAATTGTGTGTAATTAGTTTGGCTTTTGTTTTTGTTGACAGTTTAGCCCTTTTTACATAACCATTGATTTTTAAGCTTTCTTTGATAGGGGTTTCATTCATTTTCACAAAAAATATACCGCATATCGTTTGTATTTTTTCTTTTCATGATAAAACAATGTGAATCAGAATTATTTTGTATTATATGGTTGTTACTCCTTTTTATATACAGTTATTCATTGTACTCTGTGCTATGAATAGTATCTTCATATTGTATAAATTGCTTAATATTTGTATATCACATAGTTGTACTACCTTTATGTTGGAAATTATATTGTTCTCTCCTGAAAGAAAATTATTATCAAATCGGTGCATTAAATGGTATGCCTTATCAAAGATTTAGTGATAATGTTGTATATCAATGTAACTATAATTGATGGTTAATATTCTTTAATGTATGTGTATACTTGTCTTGCAACTACAGATACACATCTAATCTAGCCAGGCTTGTCTGACATATTGATGACAAGTTTGATATTTTAAGGGGTTTAATTGATTCTTCACTCATTCTTGATTAATAGGTTGTACATATAATATTTAACCATCGATGCTTATCCAAGGTATACGGTTGGTCATTGTTCTTCAATCGGTTTCTCGATCTGATTAGCTAATGTACTAACACATTCCGTTTAAGTATCACTAAACAGGCCGTGCTATATATTTGAAGTCTTTCTAGTATACCGCCCGGGGGGGGGGGGGCTATTATGCCGCCCCCAACTCTCCCTTCGTGTCGACCGTGAAACGACAAATTGCCGTGAATATAGATATCAAGCTAAGCGACTAGAATCAAATTCATTTCATTTTCTAAAAATTAACTGATTTACATACTTATGATAGGTGCAAATTATGTTATCATGTCGTGGACGTGGTGTAGCAAGATTGGTAGAGCGCGTGCTTTCCGATCTCGAGATCCCGAGTTCAACCCAGCCCCACTCCGTTTGTCCTTCAGCAAGACAATTAATCCACATTGCTGCTCTATACCCATGAGTATACATGGGTACTTGGTCGGGTGTTAATAAGCCTTCTGCGCCCGTTGGGCAGCTGGGCTAGTATGCTCCTCAGGGAGTTGAGACGGTGCACAAGATAATTGTACTTTTACTATATCGGGAATATCTTTCTAACCATTGAAGCTACCCCCTAGAAACCATACATTGATGGAAAGCTTAAAATATGTGGAATCAAAACAAACCAAATTAAAGACAATTGGACTTTAAATAGTTTTATTTATCTCTATATTATTGCTGTTTAAAACAGCAATAATATAGAGATAAATAAAATGTTAGACTTTTAGCAAGACAACATTCAAAACGCATCTCCTCAGAGGTATAGAGGCGCATACATTCTACATTTTAAAGATATTGTGAAGCTATGATAACAAATTAATGATGGCTTTGTACATTATTCAGCTATCTTCATAGTCAAAAGGCAATTTTGCAAAACATCAGAAATGTACATAATTATGAAATGTACATATTTTGGTTTACAATAGGGTTACCTCTAAAAAGCCATCATTAATCTGTTTATCTACAAACAAGGAATAGTTCCTCCAAATTTAATTGAATTTCAGTAAATACTTTTCAAGTTTTTAGAATTTTAGTCTAAAAAATCAGATTTTCGGCAAATGAGCTTGAAAGGTCATATACAATATTGATATTTGTTAGATGAATGTGACATGGATTAAAAAAATAGGACAATAACTGGATAAATAGCAGTAGCTTGTTGAATGGAAGTTCAGGGCATGTTAATCACATAATTATAAACTGCCATGTTTATTTGCTGCATGACAATATATGTTGCTACTTCACTCTGACAAAAGAGGAACACAAATTGGATGGTAACAATTTTGATTTGGGACAATTTGATTTGGACCATTTAAGAAAAGTAGAATCAAACCCCTTTTTAATTGGAGAACGTGTTTTCTACCTCGCTGTTACCCGAGTGAGATTTCGATAAAAACAGTAGGAGGTCAGGTCGTAAAACACGCAGCGAGAGGTTGTGCAGGTTTTTAATCAAAAGTATTTCTCCGAGTCACACGGGTAGGTTACTATAGCAACCGCACCTCTCTCATCATGCGACCAGCTGGCGTGACATGTGCTAATCGGCGCGCGCTGGTATACGTTTACATTTTTTACGGCCATGACGTCATCTACCCGGGTAACGTTCTGCGCGCTTTTTAATACAATGTTTATCAGCTTAACATCCTGACAACGTCAGGACGTTACCTCGCTATTACCCTAGCCCGACTAGGTTGAATCCTACCGCGCTGTTGTCAGGACGTTACCGCGATTGGACCTTTTTAATACAAACGCGGTAGAATGTCTTCCTGACAACGTCCGGACGTTACCGCGACTATTTTCCTCAATTAAAAAGGGGTTTTAGAAATCTCCAATCTAAGCTGGGAAATAATCACTTTCGGCCCCAAAATGTATAACATTGATAACACAATCCTTATCTAGTCCATTTAATAGCTCCCCCATACCACACAAAGTATGTGTTTTTTTAAAGCTTAGAATCCATGGATCATTTTAAAATAAAAATCTCAATTTTGATGAAAACAATTCTGGGCCCCTATAAAGCGCTATATAAATATACTATATTATTATAATGATTTGTTTTATAATGTGTTTTCAAACTAAATTGTAAATATATTGTCAATATTCGTTTATTGACAATAAAATGCATTTAATGCCCAAATACCTGTAAGCAAGAAATTATCATCATTGAAAGTCAGACAAGAGAATATCATTATAATAATTATAATACATAATGGCTGTAATCTTCTAACTGCCATAAACAACCCTCTATAAAGCCCGAGCTTAAGTTGGTGTTCTCAGACCCATTATGAGTCGATCCTTTACTTGAAATCATGTTTGGCACACATGAAAGTAAGTTGAATTCGACAAGATATTAAAGTCATTAAATGTGTGTAAAGTCACCAAGTGGGGTGCTTATTACGATTTTTTTTTTACATAGAAAATATTGTAAACATTGACGATTTTAACGATAATTTTATGTCAAAACAACAACATTTGTGAGGAAAATCAATATATTTCTTATAATTAATTGTGCACTTTTACAGCTAATGACATTTCTGTAGTGTTCCCTGATATTGTAATTTTATGGGTGTTTGTATGATATCATTCGAAACCCCATGTGCATATTTAAACCATAGCATTGCAATCGGATGAAATGGAAACGATGTCGTAAATATCAAATTATTATCGTTGTTTTTGGCGTCATTTATTAAACAAAGACAGACAATTGAAATCCTGTGAAATGTAATTTCAGTGAATAATTTGTAGGTCATTAGACCAGAAAAATCCAAACTTTACTTGTTAACTATCATGAGAAAAACACTGCAAATTCCATAAATGGAAACTTTAATGTGCTCTTCATGTTGGTTACCGTGCCAACGGAAAGTAATCGATGGGGTCAAATTTTTAGCAAAATGTTCGCAATACGTTTTTAATTAGGAAAAGTCACCAAATATAGTAAAAACTGAACAAAAAGAATATGACAGGTGGCACAATGTGTCCCCTCCCCACTCACCGCTGGGCTTCATAGGGTTGAGTAAACCGAGTAAACCTAATGTACATATTGCATATTTCGATAATTAGAGGGGAAATCGTATAAAAGGCATCCTTAGAATATTCTGTGAAGTAAATAAATCGGCTGAAAAGAATCTTGTAACCAGATATTGACATTTGTTTATTCTGCAGCAGTGGCGTAGACAGGTTCTTACACCTGGGGGGGATGATTTGCCGTTCACCGGACCAAGACCAATTTTTCGACAAGACAATTGCTTGAAAGTCCTCTCAGTGGGGGGGGGGGGGGGGGGGGGGGGTAGGCCGAAAGCAGTTTGGGATTCGGGGGGGGGGGGCAAAACCTAAGGGGGCTCAGGATTTTATGTGTGTATATAGCAGGGGCGTCGATCCGTTTTTGCGATTGGGGGGGCGAAATTTGAACATTTTCCAGAGTGACCACTGAGAGCTAAAAGCCCCACATTGGCATGCCCGGAAGGTTTATTATGCGCTCATTGAAAGTGTCTTGATGGCTCGAAGACCTGACTTTGGGGGGCACCCACATTTGGGGACAATAATGGGGGTCCATGGGGGTCCAGGGGGCGGAGCCCCCAGAAGCTTTTAGATTTCAGACATTTGCAACTCCTATCATGGGTGTTAACATTGTATAAAATAGTACTCGTAACGTATTTTTAAAGGGCATAGCGAGGAAAAGATTGAGCCTTGCATGAGATGGATCCACGTGATCCTGTATACTATAGAGCCGTCGATATAGTATAGGGCATTGGGCTCCCATGAAACTAAGCAAGGGCGTCAACAACTTCTCAAAAGTGGAGGGGAGACATTGCGAGAAAGCGAAGCGACCGAGCGGGGGAGGGTGTGTTCTCCTCCCACAGTAGGGAGCTTTTGTATTTTTGGGCGTGAAATTGTGCGATTTGGTGCACACCTGAGACAGAAATTTCACGTAATATGAAGTAGGCTATATAAGTATGGAACCAAACATACATAATGACAAAGGAAGGGGACAATCTCCTCCACTTTCAAATGTGGGGGGACATGACATTCCAATTTGATTTGCGTTCAGCGCATATGGACCGAATTGACTGAAGGATATATTTCAGATTATTTTATTTTCTGTGACGGTGTGCTATCTATAGATGAGGGTTTAATAAACTTCGTTTGAGGTGTGCGTTTGAGAAATTACACTGCCCAACACATTTCCAAAGGTGAGTTCCCGCAACCAAAATGAAACTTGCAATATGAGAAACTGAATGCGAAGCGCGCGGCAAAAAAGAGATTTATAGTCCTTTTCAAACTAAAAAACGGCTATTTTGAAGATTAATTATTGATAAATGTGTCTTTCCCCTCTTTGGCATTATTTCACTCGATTTTTTTCTTCCTCATTTTCGGAACTATTGGGGGGGGGGCGACCCGCCCCCCCTGCCCCCCCCCCCCCCCCCCCCCCCAGGATCGACGCCCCTGGTATATAGGGGCTCATGCCCAACCACACTCACAGTGCTGCCAACTTTGAGCCAGATGTGAGAGTGAGACATTGCGAGGGAGCGAAGCGACCAAGCCCGAGGGACCGAAGTGACTGAGCGGGGGGAGGGTGTGGGAGGGGGTGTCCCCCCTCCCACGGTAGGGAGCTTTTGCATTTTTGGACTTGAAATTGTGCAATCTGGTGCATACCTAGGTAGGAAATTCGGGCTTTAGATTAACTGTATCTGGGAAAGCGTGTTATGATTTGATCGACCAGAAATTTTAAAAATATTGTCACGATAAAACAAATAATTGACACACTAATAAATATGCACCTCAATACAGGGAGCGAAGTGACTGAGCGGGGGGAGTGTGTGGGAGGGGGGTGTCCCCCCTCCCACGCTAGGGAGATTTTGCATTTTTGGACTTGAAATTGTGCATTCTGGTGCTTACCTAGATAGGAAATTCATTGACTGTATGTGGGAAAGCGTGTCATGATTTGATCGACCAGAAATTTTAAACATATTTTCACGAAGAAAACAAATATTTGATACATATGCACCCCAACACAAATATTGTATTTATATTTCTCATCATACACAGTTCCAACATCACCATATGCCACATTATTTGATCCAACAACTTAGCCTATTGCCAAGAATGAGTCCCGAGGGGCGAAGCTACCGAGGGCTGGGGCAGGGCCAAATAGAGAGGGTTTGGGAGGGGGTATCCCCCTCCCACGGAGAAGATTTTGCATTTATATATATATATATATACTTGAAATAGTGCAATTTGGTGCACGTCACACAGGGAGCCAGAGCAACGCCAGCCTACACTGGAACTACGTGGCCCGGTATACAGAACAAAATACTCACCCCTGACCATACGCAAGTTACACAACAAACTGAGATAATCTGTTCGCGCGCGAAGCGCGCAGCAAAAATTGAAAGTTGATGTATAAATTACCTTTTTAACGTTAGAATTAACAAGTCCTTAGCTCATACAACTTATGTTTTCTTTCCCACTCGTATACAGCTACACACAAAACAAAAATATACTTCCCTAAAACCTGGGGGGGATGATTGTACATGTCATCCCCCCCACCTTGTGAGGTGGGGGGGGATGCATCCCCCTCATCCCCCCCGTTGTCTACGCCCCTGTTCTGCAGTCATGTTCTGTTTGTGTATATGCTTGTGTGCGTGCGTGTGTGTGTGTGTGTGTGTGTGTGTGTGTGTGTGTGTGTGTGTGTGTGTGTGTGTGTGTGCGCGTGCGTGTGCGTGTGCGTGTGCGTGTGTGTGTGTGTGTGTGTGTGTGCACACTTGTAATTGGTGTAAATTTGGGTTAGTTGTATGTATTCACCCTCTTAAACTTGACAAGTGGTATGGCGATAGACCCGATTTCGAAATGTTATTATTTATAAGGCCCATATAGACCGGTGATCAACTATCGAGGCACACAAACCCAAACAAGACCGGTCTTTAGTAATAATGAGCTCTCGGGCTCGATTCCCGGTGAAGCCTATTTTTCTTTGCTCATTTTCGTTTATTCACATCCAGTCAGTTTCCTTCATGATTAAATTTAAAACAAAATAATGTGACATCACAATTTCGGTACTCGTTTGTATGGCTGTCTAAGGAGAATTGGATGGAGTATGAAGACGTTCTGGCATTTATGCTTCTCTTTCGGGACCTGTGCGTTCCCAGGTAGCAAGCAAACGTTGGTCCAACGTTGGAAACTCGCAACTCGTTGGACGTTGGATCAACGTTGCATGCTGGATAAGAACAGATCACACCTTCATTGTTGGAATCCGGTTAGATGCCAACGTTGGTCCAATGTTGGAAACTCGCAGCTCGAAAGACGTTGGACAAGCTCGTTGGACCAACGTTAGATCAACGTTGGACATCCGCATAAAAATATCACAATCTAATAGCAAAATTGATTCCATGCATCGCTCATATTACCCACCCACCATGCCCACATTGTGTTATTAACCTTTCTCTTCGGAATGGTTGTATACCTCGCCAGTGGAAACTCGCTAGAGTGACTCCTTTGGTAATTACCCCGCCCAATTAAAGTTATTTCTGTCATAGGGTAGGTCATGGAGAAGCTTGTTAATATGATCAGGTACATGAATATTTATTAGTAATGACTTACTTCTTGTCAATCACCCATGCAGTTAGCAAGCAAACGTTGGTCCATTGTTGGACCAATGCTTTTTTTCGCAACGTTGCTCCAACGTTGACTGGCAACGTTGGACCAGTGATGTGTGCGTACGCCCAAATGACGCTGGTATTTTACAACGTTTGATCCATCGTTGGTCCAACAAGTTTGTCCAACGTATTATGGGTTTCGAGTTTCTAACTTTGTAGCCTACCAACGTTGGTATCCAACCAGATTTCAACATCCAACGAGTTGCGAGATTCCAACGTTGGACCAACGTTGGTATCCAACCAGATTTCAACATCCAACGAGTTGCGAGATTCCAACGTTGGACCAACGTTGGTATCCAACCAGATTTCAACATCCAACGAGTTGCGAGATTCCAACGTTGGACCAACGTTGGTATCCAACCAGATTTCAACTTCCAAGGAGTTGCGAGATTCCAACGTTGGACCAACGTTGGTATCCAACCAGATTTCAACTACCAAGGAGTTGCGAGAATCCAACGTTAATCGCACTTTATGGTTATGATACTGCAGTAGTCAAGTGGTTTAAAAATGATCTATGTTCAGAGAGAACACAATATACATGTATAAACGGTATGTCAACTGCTGTGAGAAATGTAAGATATGGAGTGCCGCAAGGTTCACTACTGACTTTACTAATGCTATTTTCACTATATACGAATGAGTGACCTTCCTAACAAAGTTAATAATTGTCAATTGTCTTTATATGCAGAGGACACATGTTTGTTTTGTTCCGGTAGTGATCCGAGAAAAAATATTGATACTTTGAATGATGATTTAAAGGCGATTTCTGTATGGCAAAGAAAATAACCTAGTTGTTACTGACTATGATTATAGGCACTAAACCAAAACTTTAAAAATGCAAAAATGATTTTAATGAATATCCTGTTTAAATTAGACTCTATTATAAAACGAGTGTCTGCTTGTAAATATCTAGGTATTTATATTGATGAAAATGTATGGAACAAACAAATTGAACACTTAAAATCGAAAGTTGTTAGAAGTTTATATTTGCTTAAAAGAATTAGACTATTATATTGATGAAAAATAGCTTGTTATTTTATAAGTCTGTAATACAAGCACATTTTGATTATTGTTGTGTAGTGTGGGGCAACACTTGTAAAACGTATTGTAAACAGGATGCACATCTTGCAAGATATATCACTGAGAATTGTTATGAAAGTTGACTATTTATTTTCTATACTTATACGCATCATTACATTTGGATAAGTTTTATACACGTAGAACAAAACAAGTAGCTAAAATTATGTATCAATCTGTAAACAAAAAATGGGGCCATCATTTGAATGAACTTTTTATTAGGCGTGGATCGCATTATCAAACACGATCCGGTGAAGCCCAATTATAATTAATTCGGCCTATAAAGCTAATTATGGCAAGAGACGTTTTATTTATCAGGGTGCCAAATTATAGAATTCTCTTAACTAGTAAATTACATATCCTCTCAGACTTCATAAATTGTCTTTAAAAAAATGTTTGAATAGATTAATTGTATTACTATGATATGAAAGTTGTTGTTTTTGTGTGTGGGGGGCGGGGGAGGGAGAGGGGAGGCTCTCCTGCATTTGCCTTTCTTTTTTGTCTTGAATTTTCAATGTAGATAGCGTAGGGACTGTGTTTAGTTGTATTATTGTAATGTAAAATGATTTAATTGTGTTGTGTATTTGTATTGTAAGGACCCATACGAAAACCAGCCTGTGCCTGATAGGAGGCTGATAGGGTGTTCCGCCCATGAATTTGGAAATAAATTTTTAAAAATATTCCGTAAATTATGTACTATTATTTTTCCTAATATATACTCTGCAATGAGATGTTTTTAATTGTGATTTTGGAAAATAAACATTCAAATACATAAATAAACATCCAAATAACCTTCACTGGACATTTACAGGGACATTGTCCTCAAAATACTCATGAAAGTAAAAACAAATAATTCATACACACACATCAGGACTTATCAAAATAAAGAACAAAATAATATTGACCATGCTGTCGAGTAGGACACCATGACAATGACAATGAATGACAATGAATGACAATGACAATGACAATGAATTTTATTCTCAATAACGGCCCCTCACGGGGGCATGGGAGAAATATAACCCCGGGGGGGGGCACTCAACTATATTGCTGTACACACGCGCGACCACAGGTTTTTCAAACCCACCCTAAACAAGTTTTATCCATTGGTCAAATTTATACCCTATTCAAGTATTTTCGCGTGCTTTTTTGACAATTTTGCCCCCTAAACAAGTATAACCCCTAAAACATACCCCTAAACAAGGTCTACATCAATTGAACAAGTTTGGAGAAAAAGATACCCTAAACGCGTATTTGTTTAACTCCACAAACATACCCTTTTTTCTGATTTTGGCCTTTTTGACACCCTAAACGCGTCACGCGCGTGACGCGCCATGATCGGCAAAAAGTACCCTTTTTACGCGTTTTTTTGGTCGCGCGTGTGTACAGCAATACTCTCTTAATTTCTAGGACTTAAATTTTAAGTCTTTCTTACGACTTAAAATATTTTAAGTCCTAAAGACTTATTTCATTGGGCCTCCTGTACCCTTCGATTGAAATTTGGCTTCGCAATCTAAATCTAATGGGGACTTAAAACTTTAAGCCAATCAGACTACCCACAAATGATGTCATGCAATTCGCAAGAGTTGAAACCCGTTTTGACTGCCATTTTGGATTTCACGAAGCGACGTCGACGCGGCTTGATGGAGGAATTTCTCGAACAAATCGATGACGATGGGAGTGTGACAAAGCTACTCAAAGGTAAGCATAATGTAGTGTGAATACAATAGGATGTGATAGATTAATCTGGGAGTCAACAGCCGACGATAAATATGTAAATTTCATCTAAGTAGGCCTAACTGCGAACAACTAGCGCCCCGGGATTACATGACAGACTGCAGTCTGCATGCAATGCACCGTTCATACGCGTACCCTGGCCTGTGTTAGTCGCCGCGCAGTCCGGCCGCAGCGCTATTACAGTAACACTGTTCATGTTTGTAAAATTGTAGAATTGCAATAACTACTCATCGAATGGCTAATATTTAACAATTTTTATCAAAAGATAAAAAGCACTGAAATTATTGAAATTTTACTCACATTGTCTAGAATATTCAGCAGATTTGGATGATGCATGTGCACACTTTGTCTTAACTACTTACCGTATAAAAGAGATGACTTTCCTTCAAATTGTTCAATTTCTCACGAAATGTAGCTGATATTACAGCAACATGTGTGCCTGATAGCAGTTTGTAAACATTCCAGGTTTTGAAATTACAAGGACTTGTTTTAGAATTAGGGGGAACTTTTGTGTTGTGTTTAGATTCACTGATAATACTCTTATTTTGTTACAATAAAGCAGAAATGTGTAAATTAAAAAAATGGTCTTGATTTGGTGGCATAACTCTCATTAGTTTATATGCGCCCTAAGGGTCGTATTACATGTATGGCCAAGTCTCCTAACATGGATGAACGATATTAAGAGACCGATGTAAATGTTGGTCATGGTGTCCAGCATGGCTAAGTTCGGCGTGTGGTGGCTCTTGGTTGTCATCGATCTGTTGGCGATGAGTTCGAGGAGGAGCTGGTGGCCTCACTTTCATGGAGCAGGAGCGCGAGCGGAGAAGATTGTGCATTCATCGTCCATCTCGCCGACCGTTGGCCATCGCCGTCATAATTAATATGGCCCCCTATTAAAAGGTCCGTTTTATTTTGTTGGATAAGACTAGGTGGTGCAACTCATGATTCTAACAATAATCAACAGATATTTTTCTTCTTTTTTTGTTTGCATTCCCTTGTAAATAATCATTAGATTATGAGCAAATATTCAGAATCGTAAACGTCTTCTATTGTACTTATTGAACCTGTCAGTCAGGCCTTCTCCATATGTATCGTGAAAAGATTACTTTTCGTTCACACATTTTTATTCATAGGATGCAGAGGGAAGGTGCGTGAGATGTCTGCGGGAGCAGAGGGACTGCGGTTCCAGAGGGTGCCCTTGCTGCAGCTGGAGAGTTGGTGTGACGGTCAACGATGTCCTCGGCAAGGTGGTCGTCATCGGAGTCGAGGTGGGGAGCATCGTAAGCAGCAACATCCGTGGCAAGGTGAGGGGCTTCACGGAGGGAGGTGCATGCCGCTATCTGCGCTGTCTTCCTCGCCGAAATGGAGGTCAGCGACATCGAAGGGAAGGTGAGCGTTGGCGGTATGAAGGCGAGCGTCATTGGGATGGACGTCAGCGACGTCGAAAGGCAGGAGAGCCTGTTAATTGCAAGCGACGTCTGCCAGAGTTTTGTCGGAGAGATGGTGAATGACAGCGTAGTCGACAGGTGGAGCCTGGTCATCGGAGGAGATCGTGGAGTCAACGATGGGCCGGACGGAGATCGTCAGGTTGGACGTTTCAAGCGTTATCGTTGTGGACGACGAGGAGCGACTCGACATCGTCGGTGTTATCGGAACACGGACTCTTTGGTCAGTGTGCTGACGTTCAGTACACTGGTTGAGCGGAACTTCAAACAGCGAAAGAAACCGATTTTGAAGTAACTTTGAGAAACTGTAATCTGCTTTGTTTTTGCAGAGCTTATGTGCAGTGGAGAACAGTGTTTGTTTTTAGTCCAATTATGGATAGCGAACTGTGACAAATCTTGAAGAACAATGATTCCATAATTTTAGTTTGAACATTACCACTGCAAATAACTATTATGTCAGGAAAAACTGATATTGACTGTTGAGTCTTCTTAATAACATTTTGGACTGTCACAGTCAGAGAACTTAAACTTTGGAAGACTATGGGTCTTTGACATGATTTAAGAAGACTCAGAGAAAATAACAATTGTATCATGAACTCGGTTTGAAAAAGGTTCTTGTTATTTTCGTTGTTTTGTTTTTATGTTTACTGTGTATAATGTAACCTATTGTGATGTCAATAGCATGATTGGCACGGTGAAGTTTGTGATTTATTCTTATACATAATGATGTGAAGTAATATTATTACAATGCTTACAAGGAAACTAGTTAGACATGTGTTCCCATTTTTGCCTTCGGTTTGCATGTAAAATAAGATGTTTGCAATACATGAGTAATAATAATGAGTATAATAATTGTAATACAATATTAATATTGCCATGCAGTATAAGCCAGTTGTATCTATTTTTCTTTCTTTCTTATGTTTGTCTTTAATATCACTCTGCCTACGCCTTTTACAATGAAACCTTTACAGATTCTCCTGAGTAACTGTTACCAAGTACCAACTATGGAATTTATAATTAAGACAATATCATTGCTGGTATTATACTGCCCCCTTTACTTTCAATTTAACAATGATTTTTTTTTCCTAATTATTATTTTTTTCTTTTACATCTTCTCTCATATTATGTAGTTATGTACCATACTGCTGATTATTTTCTAAAATTTTCTTGTTACTCCAGTAAGAATTTACAGTCAATTCGCAGTTTTGAACAATGAATTATGAGTTTGATTTAAATGTGCAGTAATCATAATTTAATGTATACAATCAGTATTCATGAAATGTCATTTTTTTAGTTATGCAAGGTGACCTCCAAAAACGGCACACAGGAGTTTTTATATATTCATGTCACAAGAGTATTTCCTATCTAAAAATAAATGCTTTTTCAGAAAATGACACCCAAGATCATCAATTTTGGTTGAGCAGTTTTGCTTCTACGCTTCTTTAGCAAAAGGAGTTAAAAAATTAGAGTGTAAGTCACAAGCCGACCACAGAGTTTGGACGGCGTGCTTGGTGCTTACCTAGCTGTGAAAAGGTGTCCGTTCGGATTCAGTTGCCTTTGAATGAATACTGGTTTCCCAGCTGTAAATACATGTACAACAATTTGCAAACGTGATGTAATTTGGCTGAAGAAGTATCATAGCTACCAACTATTACTAATTCTTAGTATTCAGTATTAATTCCATCGTCAGACTTGTCTGGTTTGGTACTTTGGTTACTTATTCACTGAAGATTACTAATTTTTGTTAATAGAAACACCATGTAGTTCCATGCAAAACATGCAAGTATTACGGATTTCCAACAGAATCATTACTTATTTCTTCTTATTGTTAGCAGATATGTGTAAGCAAAACTATTTACAGCCATGGTCACAAATCCCTTTACGAACATTGTACGTACGATTGATTTTGTATGGCTGCAATATGGTATAAAAGTTGTTCGTACAGCATTCGTAAGGGCATGTGTTACCAAGGCTTAACCAATATCTGTGTGTGTTTCATTTTCTTCAGCATAAAATACACTAGCTAACAGATAAGGCTAATAAGGAATTTCTGACATGCAGAAATTAAAAATCAACCGTGCTGCTTTTTTCTGGGCTAGGCCTATATAAACCTGGAATGCAATGAGTAATTTAACCCTATTAATTTTGATAACTTTATCCCATGAAGTTGTATATTTTATATTGTAATTTTCAGTTTTATTTATTTGTTTTATTTACGATAATTTGTCATTGTTACCTTAATTGTTGTATGTATAGAAATGAATTATAAGTTTGATACAAATGTGTAGTAATCATACCAAATTGTATTTCTGATATTTATGAAAATGCTTATTTCTTTCGTCAAGTTTGATAGAACTTTACAATCAGGATGGAAGCACGTCGTGTTTTATACAGTCTGTATCAAAAAAACATGGTACAGTCAGGAAAAAAATGTATCTAGGTATGATCTTTGTTGAAAATGTATGTGTATTTGGTATCATATTAAAGCAGAATGATAGCTCCTTCTTTTGCTTTTTAAATCATATCATTTACTTTTGTAAATCAAGAGTTATGCTACGTTTAGTGCGGCAAGACAATATCCCATTTGTGCCACTTTTCGTATTCATCAAAGAAATTGTCATGAAAGTTTCAACAACAAAACAATTACTTTGTGAGGACAAAGATGGAAGAAATTACTGAAGCATCTTTTAATATGTACTTAAGTTTTGTACGTATGTCACACACTCACATTGGCTTGTGTGTGTGGGTGTATGTATGTTTGTGTATGTGTGTATGTTTGTGTATGTGTGTACTTAGTAGTATATGCACAAACACACCATTCATACACCACACACGCTCATTAGTGTATGTATGTACGTGTGTGTATGTGTGTGTTTGTGTATGTGTTACTAAGTATTATATATCATTCTGGAAGATGCTTTGGCGGATTTTGGTCAGTATTTTCCTCATAATTATCTATTTACAGCAATAATACTATTCCATTGTTAAAACCTTCATGACAATTTCGACGATAAATACAAAAAGTGGCACAAACGGGATTTTGCCTCATCGCTTAAAACGTGGCATAACTCTTGATTAACAAAAGCCATAAGTATGATTAAAATAGCAACATAAAGAGCATTTATTCGCTTTGATATAATATCAAATACTTATACTTACGAACAATTTTTATATTAAAAAATATATATTTTCTGACTGTACCATTCTTTTTGATACACACTGTATACTCCGCTAAGTGCAGTTGCTACATTTGATTTATGTTTGCTTGTAGCAGTATATATAATTTGTCACAGGAACTTTTTGTTCAATTGTATGTATGTACAGGTCCAGGGTTTATATTTATTCTTTATATGTTTTGATTTATATTATTGTGAAATAAATGTACATTTCAATTTAGATGAAATAAACAAATTTACACCAACAGAAAAAGTGTATCAACTCGTTTTCTTTTAAGTGTTTTCTTTTAAATCCATCATGGATTTATTTTGAAATAAATCCATCATGGATTTATTTTGAAATAAATCCAAGAAAGATTTAAAATCAAAACTTTAATAGTTAAATCCATGATGGACTTATTTTAGAAATAAATCTAAGAAGATTTAAAAAGTAGTCGTGAAAGATTTAAATTATAAATCCAATAGACTTAAAATTTAAGTCCTACATGGACTTAAAATTTTAAGTCTTAGGATAGATTGATTTTAAGTCCTATGGTTTTGTCACTCTCCTGAGTCCACTTGGACTTAAACAAATAAATCCTTTGGACTTAAAAATAAGTCCTAGAAATTAAGAGAGTATAGTTGAGTGGCCCCCCCGGGAATATAACAAGTGTATAATACATATATCAAGTATAAACATGATAAAAAAACAAACAAAATCTTTGGCAACAACTTTTAACTAGCACATACTAAGAAAACTTAGCCATATAATAATACTACAAAATCTTGATAAATTTGTTAACTGTTTAATATTTCTAACATTAAATAACTGGTACATCTTATATACATTTGGCCTCTTGAAATAATGACCTTTAACTAGCTGCTTCCGATCATTCTGAAATGCAGGGCACACTAAGACATAATGAAATTCATCCCCCTGATCTTGTAAGGAACACAAGCTGCAAATCTGCAACTCTTGCTCAGGCATGTAGCGACCATTTGCTATTGGGAGTTTATGGTTTCCACACCGAAATCTAGACAAAGTTATCCTATCTTTAACATCCAACTGCACTAAATATTTTTCAAAACCAACCACACTTTTAAAGATCCTATAATTTATACACAAACGATTCCTATTAACCTCGTCATTCCAATTTTGCTTATACATATCAGCTAACCTCAAATTCAAAGACAATTTCACTCAATCAATATTCAATGGAACATCAACAGTCCAGATGTTTGACATTCCACACCTATCCAAAATATGTTTTATATGTTTAATCCACCTCGACTCAAAATCACCCTTATCATACAACTTACGCAGCAACTTACAAACAATGTAAGATAACTTTGACCTTTTCCCCTGAACAATTCTAGCCCAGTAGCTAACCATACGCGACTCTACAGTACTTCTCAAATCAGACCTACCAAGTTCTCCATAAACCATACAATTAGCAGTACCACGATTAACTCTAAGCAAACTTTTAAGAAATTTCTTATGAAACATTTCAATACAATCAAGTTTCTGAAACCCCCAAACCTCGCAACCATATAATAAAATTGGTACTACAAGCTGATCAAATAACTCACATTGAATATCCAAAGGCAAACACAATTTCCTTGCCTTACTAATTAAACAATATAATGCTCTCCTTGCCTGATTCACCTGTTTTACTATAGCTTTATTAAATAAACCATTAAAACTAAAGGTTGTCCCAAGATAAACATAATCAGGAACTACTTCCACTTCGCTCTCACCAAACATAAAGGCAGGAAATTTACGAACTTTTCCGCGAGAAAAAATCATAATGTTTGTCTTAGTAACATTGACAGTTAATTTCCAAAGTTCACAATACTGATGAACTGCACATAACGCAGCTTGTAACTCTACAGCTGAAACCATAGACCATAGGAACCAAGAAATATAGCCACTGTAGACAGGTCACATGTGATCTCTATGTAGGTTCTCTACCTAATGTTCCTCTGCAGTAGATCACCTTTTGTGGCCATTGCAGGCAGGATGGTTGCTTTAGACAGGTGGTGTTTGTAGTCTTTGATTCAACTCAATTAACGCGCTCTGGGCTGCTGTTTGCTGCCCTCTCGATCTAGTCTCTGCTCAGCAGCTTTCTATAGCTTGTTGTTTATTTTGCCATCTTCCATATTCCTTGACGCGTCGTCTGCAGTAAAGGCAGGCAGCGGACGATTGAGCTTCCTGCAGTGAAAAATATGTAAGTATGGGTTTAATATTACAGATCTGGTGTGATTAATGTTTTACAACCATTGATGAAGGTTTGTTCTTGGCCCTGTATTACGGGCAGTCAGTGCAATGTCAATATAGCAAAGCGTCAAACTCCAAACAATGATGGAAATTCCCAGGTAGGTACTTCCCGTGCCGTGCATACTTCCCGGTTTCGGTTTTGTAGACCGCTATGTGAGCTGATGCGTGGCAGATGCATACTTTTGTCCGAGTACATTGCTCAGCGAAATATTCGTATGGCATTGCCGCGAAAACGAGGTGAGAATTGCGCGGCGTTCGTTAGAAAATACCACTGCAGGTGCTACCAAGTCAATACAACTCGCCGGCTTGAATAAGCTATTTCTAGCTATTTCTAAGCGGAGTGATGGATATTTTCGATAATTGGTAGACGATTTTAGACGTAGTATGGGCAATTAATATACCACCCCAGAAATGCATTGAATGATTGGAATTGTGTGATGCTGTTTGTTATCAAAGAATGTAACAAATAAGAAGAAGCAGGGGCGAAAATCGGAATAAAAATGCTAGTGCATCAACAAAATTATGACAGGTTGGACTTTGTCTTTGTTCTGATCTTGACTGTCAGTGTCACTCGACAACGTCATTGACATTTACAATACAATAAACTATGGCAAGTGAGTTAACTGTTTACCTTAAAGGGGACCACCAGGCATAGAACAACACATACTTATATGTTTTGGTATATACCATTTTGTGATATCAAATTTATACCCAACATTTTGCGAAGGGTTGTGTAATTCATAAACAAAGCAATTAATTACCACCACTTACGGAACCACTATTATTATTTCCTGGTTCAGTACGGGCCAAACATTTGCGAGTGCGCCAATGCTATTCACGAGTACGTTTGGAGACAATAGAATCCGGGACAATTCGTTCGCTCTGGACAAAGTAGTCTTTGTAATGTATGCAGACCCATGAACGCATGCTTTAGAATAGTGATGCGTTTTCCAATTATAATTTTTTTTTCTGAAAACATTTTTGTGAACTTGGTGATGGAATGGACTACTAAAGATGTTCCCTTTCATTTATAAGAATATTATTTTTGGGTGGTGGTACCCTTTAATTTGTCATGATTGATGGGTGCATTGTACTGTGATTCAGAACTATTTTCTCACTGTCGTCTTCCATTATAATTATTTTCTAAAAATGTTATCTTGTCAAAATTTGAACTTGATCAGGAAGCTTAATTATCTTTTCCTATACTTGAGAAAATCATTATTTAAAGGGATAGTTCAGTTTTGGTAGAGAGGGCGCTGCACAACACAATTTTGTTGTGAGGTAATGAAAAACTGAGTGTCGAATTTGAAAGAACATGCAATTTTAATGGCAGAATAAACTTTATTTGGTCAAAATCGGTTCAGAAATTGCTGAAATATCAATAAATATATCCGATCGTTATAAATTTGGGCCACAAATTTATTTGATGATTAAAAAAAAAAAAATGAAAAAATGCTTACACTTTTCAAAAATTTTCAAAAGCGGTTTTTAAATAGTTGTTGATGATCTCTCTATAGATTCAATCATTATTTCAACAAAACATCACATGTATAATTTTGTATGAAAAATGGTTGCAACCAATGCCTTTTTAGAGAGTGACCTCTAACTTGGTGCCCTCTTGTGTTTTAATGGCTCTTTTTTAATGATAACAGGCTTTTTCTTAGTCGTTTGTAATGTTGTATACCTTTCTAGCATGGTGGAGTTATAACTATTAGTTTGTAATGTTACTGTGCAGGTTTTGGTAACTAAAGTTCAGCCTTACCAAAACTCTACTACCCCTTTAATAGCACTTTGAGACTTTATTGCAATACACGCTCTATAAATATGGTATCTATTGTTATTATTTCTTTTTAGCAACAGAACCCTTCAACATGCACAAGCTATTGAGGCCGGATGTGGTGTGCAGATGCCGGCATGCACTGTGTAATAAGATGCCGCATCCTGGTTGCACTCAGATTGCATGCAGAGAGAGGTACCATTCTGCCTCGACATCATCCACACAGCCAAGGAGAGCGTTTTCTAGGAGAACCCATCTTGGCAATTATAGGCCTACACATCAGCATGGGGTGAGAGAGGGGTTGTACAACTCTGCACCATCCTCAATGAGTGGGACTAGGAGAGCATTTAGTTTGACGTCAGCTCAGGACAAGGCTAAGGCAGTCATCTTTGACCTCGGTGGGGTGCTGGTGGCTAAACCATACCCTATCTTTGCAGGTTAGTTCTCACGTTGTCAATGCAGTCATTGAACCTGTCTTAGTAGCCACCTGTCTATAGCAGCAAACCTGCCTATTGTGGCCACCAAACTTGCTCCACTGCAGATCGAGGAAAGCAGTGTTAGACAACCTGTCTTCTATTAGAGGCCATCTGTTTCCAGGTGGCTACTAAGAGAGGTTCAATGCAGTCATTGAACCTGCCTTAGTAGCCACCTGTCTATAGCAGCAAACCTGCCTATTATGGCCACCAAACATGCTCCCACTGCAGATTGAGGAAAGCAGTGTTACACAACCAGAGGTCATCTGTTTTCAGAGGCCACTTTTTTTTCTATAACATGTGTCCTTCAGCAAGGCTATAGTACATTTTCTGCTCTCAATGCAGGACTTTATTCCTTGAAATGCTTGATTCGTCTTATCAAGATAGCTCGGCTAAGGCCAGATTAATAATGGTACATAGTAAAGTGCTTTGAAACATTACCATAAAGTGCTTTGTAAATATTATCTCTTATTGCAAAAGGTGCAAGAATTGTTTTGTTGTCCTTGGATGCGGAAGAGAATAAATGTACTTTTGAAAAAATAGCAAAGAAAAATGGGTTTATCTGGGATTCAAAATTGAGACCTCTGGATTGCTAGACTGGTGCTCTACCAACCAAGCTTTTCCTTGAAACCCCCTAGTTTTGAATGCTCCTGAGGAAATCAATGATTACTCTGGAACTCCCTCCCTCCTGTTCTTTTCAACACTGACAAATTTGAAGGTTTTATAAAAGCACGCCTGACAATTCTTTTAAGCCAATGTGCAGTAACGGAGGTACCTTTTGGAGGAGCGGGCACCTGTGAATGTTTGAAACAGATAAATGTTGTGGATCATCATCATGATTACCTTCTCTCCTCAGAGTATGAATCCTTCAAAGGCATCCCCGATGGAACAATACTCGATATCATCATTGCAGCAGGGAGCACCGGATCTTTCAGAAAGCTGGAGAGGGGACGGATCTCTACGGACCAGTTTGGAAGAGATTTCTCACAGGAATGCAAAGAGCTGGTAAGTAGTGCAAGTCTGAAATGCCTGATGCTTTAACCCCTTTACTTCGCATTAGCATAGAATGCATTTAAATGGCCTTGTACAAGATTATCAAATTAATTTTGGACCACCAAATTTCACTGATCCTAAATTCTACCGACCCAAATGGGCAACCAATGTTAACATAATTTGTTAGTACACCGTATGTTTTTCTTTGTTTGTGGCCACCAGAATCGGATTTTGGTGAAATCTTGTTTTTTACTTGCCGAAGCAAGTCACAGTACAAATAAAAGTTGCATTTTTGGCATTGCTTTGTGTCAACAAACAGATTGGTGTTGAGGCGGATTTGTGTGGTTTCCTGAAGTTCTTTGAATCCTACATCGCTGAGCCAGTGCCTGATATGTTTAATGCTGTATATTGGAGACGGGCTGAATGTTAGAGCGCATCGCATCCTTCAGTCAGCTTGACAGAGGCCAGCAGAAGTGGCCGAAACGTAGCTCTCTAGCATCGTGAGTCAGCGAGCAATTAATTCTCAATGTTAAAGTAGTTTTTATAAAAGAGGACTAATTGTATTTTATAAAAATGAAAATGAGTACCTTTTTGTCAACAAACAGCTTGGGGTTGAGGCGGATCTGTGTGATTTCCTGAAGTTCTTTGAATCGAACATTGCTGAGCCAGTGCCCGAGATGGTAGATGCCATCCGCTGCATCCGAGCCGAGGGTCTCAAGACGGCTCTTCTCACAAATATATGGCGCCATGAGGGGCAAGAAGCGGCACCGCTTCCAATCGACAGAAGCCTTTTTGATGTGGTAGGAATTATTCACAAACCTCATATTTAATGTACATGTAATGTTTGTTCAACTGATTTTAAAGGGCAATGAAACTATGGCTTTCGGCTATTATTATCGTTTAGAGGGTGAACAGACATTTTATTTGATACATAACTTGGCAATTTTGGCCTCCTGGATCCCATGAAATCCTTACGTGAACATACCCACATTTTACTAATTCTTACGGCGGCAAAAGGTGATGGGAGCGGCCATGTTCTTGTAATTGCCCGACATGCTTTGCAAACTATGACGAGTGCGCTACGGGCCGAACAAAAAGCTTTTCACTGATTTACAGACTCGTCAAAGCATCTACAAGTATTCAGACAATGGTTTCTATAGGTGCTATTGATATGCATTAGTGCATATATCACTGACCATAAGTCCGCACACACCTAATAATGGCGGCCTCCAGTGTTCGCATGAATAGTGGTAAACCCGATAGAGTTTTCACATATTTCTCCCAAAGCAGAAATCTGAGTCTGAGTTATGTTATATATAATAAAAAGGCATATTACGATATATCAAGTGGGATAAACTCTATTCTTGAGTTGCATTCCCCTTTAAACAAAAGAAATTTAAGACTCCTTTTCTGAACAAGTTTTCTCCAAAGCTCGATCATTTTTATTTGATTGGGTTGATTTTTGTTTAGTTTGGTAGCATGATTGTTTGACATAATCGTATTGCAAAGTCACAATAAAAAAGTTTTATTTAGATGTGAATGATATACATGCTGTTCATGTTTTGAGGTTTCTTTTGATATTCTCTTTGATGACGTGCCCATGTAATGCAATTGGTTAGAGTATCCATTCTTTTAGTCATGTTGTGGGCACTTCTTGGTAGAGAATGCCATTCTCTTTCCTTCTTGTTTTTTATTTGGTTGCTACTTGGTTATGTAATGTAAACATTTGCTATAGCAAACCCCTGCACTTGTTGGTAATTCATGTTTTTAAGAAATGGGCATTTTAAGTTCACATAATGTGTTTTAAAAAAGACCTATGATTGTACAAATTTAAACAATCATTTCTTTGCCAATTATTGACCAATTTGTTAGAACAAAGCATCAAATGAAAGCTTGTGATGAGGCCTTTCTAATGGTATGAAAGCCTACATTTTGATTTTTACCGACAAGTGCAGGGTTTTGCTATAGCCGGTCACATATACTGTATGTATTTGGTGTCCCATTGTACAGGTGGTTGAATCCTGCTGTGTGGGATATGGCAAACCTGACCCTGAAATCTACCACCTGTGCCTAGAGCTGCTGGGAGTCAAAGCAGATGAAGTCATCTTTCTGGATGACCTCAAGGACAATATCAAGGGTGCCGCGGCCGTAGGGATACCATCAATAGAGGTGGGTTCAAAGCTGAAAGAAATAGAATTGTGTGATCTGTGCCTTAAAAGGATCTAGTAACATCGTCCAAATCCACAAAACTTACTTAGATCTCTAGTGGTTCTAGTGGTTCTCACATACCGTAAACCGGGGTGACTTTGGCCCCCGGGGAGACTTTTGCCACTTTTTGAGAAGGATGTATTTTCGTCAAGTCTCACTCTTTAGAACTAATGTCTGTGTCTATACATTACCCTATAGGAACATATTTTAAACAATAAGAATTTTGTTCTAAAATGTGAGGATTAATGAAAATACATTCATCTCAAAAAGTGGCAAAAGTCACCCCGGTTTACAGTACCTTGTTGTATTCGTATTACCAATGGGAGCATGTAACATGTTTTGGTTTTCCAAATTTCTCTTCATTTATAAAGATATTTATGATTGAAATGTTTAGATTTGTAACTATGCACTGAAAAGTTATAACTGTGTACAAACGCCAGCTATATACTGAACCGTAATGAAAATGAGCTAAGAAAAAGGGGTTTCTCCAGGATTTGAAACCGAGACCTTGATTGCTTGATCGGTGCTCTACCAACTGAGCTACAGAAAGCCCTTGTGCTGGTGTTCGTCTGAGAAACCCCTCAGTTTTCAATGCTCGTGATAATGTTCATCATAGAATTCATAGTAAGTTAGATAAACGTTTAAAGCCCGGCGTAGACAGAGCCGACTCGACCTGATCCGCCTGGTTTTAAGTCCGATCGGCTCTGTGTGCATTGCCTCAGGACTCTGATTTTGCCAGTCGGAAGCCAATCGGGCCCGATTTGACATGTTGAATCGACCGCAACTGGTCGGACTGACTATGGCTTTCAGTCGGTCGGGTTGGATCAGGTCGAGTCGGCTCTGTCTGTACCGGGCAAAACCTGTTCCATTTATTTGCCCCTGTCTGCAGGTTGATGATACAGCGCAAGGTCTGCGTGACCTTTCCCGTGACCTTGAGTTCCCTCTGGAGGGCTACCAACCAGGGACAGTCGCAGTGCGCAAGGAACTAGCCCTCGATGAGGACAACCTCAAGGCCTACCTCTCATCCCTGGGTGTTGAGTCCAGCGATGGCAACATCATTATCAGGAAATTCAAAGTAAGCTAGTGGCCACTTTTATTTTGTTAGAGTAATGGGTAATAATATCTAAATAATATCTTATAACATTTATACAGTGCTTGAAATAAAGGGATGGTAAAGTTCTGGGTCACTTGGCATAAAACTTTTCCAATTGTTGTAAACTTTGCAATTATATTAAGTACTAGATCAACAGCCAATTAGCATGGAGCATTGCAGCTGTTGTCATGATAGTTACTATAATTGGACACTTACAATTGCAAATGTTTTAGGAAACAGGGCCCTAGTTTAGAGGGAGCTTCAATATTTTTTTTTGCGGGCGGGGTAGAGAAAAAATAAGTGCAGAATCGGATAAAGAAAATAATTCAATCAGAATCTGTTCTACACTAGATTCATCCTGGTCCATGAAATAATGTTGTATATGGAAATTTAAGTGGGGTATTTAAAGGTTCCCTGAAAACCAAATATAAATTGCCTTCAACTATTGTGTATTAGTGTATACATTGACTATTTGTTAACTATTTGACACACATATGTTTTGTAAATTTTAAAACATTTTAGTAATTATTTTCTTCTGTTTGCCAAGGCCCATCTCTAAAAAAAATCTCTCCCGAGTAAAAACTTCTTGTGACATCATCTCTCAATCACTGGTCAGCTAACCGGAGATGAACAAAAGACATACTTACAAAAGAACATGCTCACAATAACATGTACTGCATGTTTCCATACAAAAGCTTATCAATGCCTTTCTTGTCCTTATCATGATTGAGCTTATCTGACATAGCAACTGCTATTGAAATTGAAAGTGTGTTACTTAGAATAGTATTCAAACATGTGATGCTATTGTGAGCAAGCCCTCACCTTGGGAGAAGTTCTCACTGACACACTTTCAATTTCAATAGCAGTTGCTATGTCAGATAAGCTCAACCATGATAAGGACAAAAAAGGCATTGATAAGCTTTTGTATGGAAACATGCAGTGCATGTTATTGTGAGCATGTTCTTTTGTAAGTATGCCTTTTGTTCATCTCGGTTAGTTGACCAGTGATTGAGAGATGATGTCACAAGCATAGCTGCCAACTGTTACGAAAAATTTGTAATTGTTACGAATTTCCCACCCTCTTTTTTGTTCTTTTTTTTTTTCGTTTTCACGTTTTTAAACGTATAGAGACAACGTTTAAACGTAAATCTGACCAAATCATACCTAGTAATTGTGCAAAAATGATGAAAAATAGGGCCATGGACGCCGGCCGCAATGGACTCTGCGCTTCACGCTCCAGAGCCCTAAAGCGAGCCCTGGACCCCGGCTAAAGGGACTTCGCGCTCGTGATGTGTGCTTCGCGCACATGATATTCAGTTTTGCTTAAATGTTACTAATTTAAAATTCCAAATGTTGGCAGCTATGCACAAGGGGTTTTTACTCTGGAGAGTTTTTTTTTTAGAGATGGGCCTTGGCAATCTGAACAAAATAATTGCTAAAATGTTTAAAAATATACAAAACATATGTTGGTCAAATAGTTAACAAATAGTTAATGTATACACTAATACACAATAGTTGAAAGCAACGTGCATTTGAATTTCAGGGAACCTTTAATTACGTAGTAAACCGGTTAAGAAAAATAATGTTGTGCCAATCTGGCTGATTTATCCCCATGATTAGGGGCTAGCCTTTCAGCTATGTTACTTAAAAGTTTAAGTCCTTCCCGTGCCAATTTGGCACATAAAGCGGCACATATCTCCAAGCACCTGGCTAGAAGGCCGAAGGTAAAATTTTTAAATGTCTTTGCTATGACCCAGTTAGGGTTCGGTCATACCTTCCTTGTATGGGACAGACACTCTAACCATCATGCTCCGTTTCAGCTATGTTCATGGAATTTATTATTATTTAACTAATTTGTTTTCTCAGCATGGCCAGTCCAACCCAACCTACTTCATCCGTTACGGTGGACGTGAGCTGGTACTGAGGAAGAAACCGCAGGGGAAGCTGCTTCCGATGGCTCACATGGTGGAGAGGGAGTATGAGGTGATGAAGGCACTGGGGGAGGCAGGGGTACCAGTACCCCCTCTGCTTGGTCTGTGTCAAGATGACAGGTAAGAACCTTGATGTCAACCTGTCTAATGGTTAGTAACCAGTAAGAACCCTTGGTGCCAACCTGTCTAATGGTTAGTAACCAGTAAGAACCCTTGGTGCCAACCTGTCTAATGGTTAGTAACCAGTAAGAACCCTCGGTGCCAACCTGTCTAATGGTTAGTAATCAGTAAGAACCCTTGGTGCCAACCTGTCTAATGGTTAAGAACCAGTAAGAACCCTTGGTGCCAACCTGTCTAATGGTTAGTAACCAGTAAGAACCCTTGGTGCCAACCTGTCCAATGGTTAGTAACCAGTAAGAACCCTTGGTGTCAACCTGTCTAATGGTTAGTAACCAGTAAGAACCCTTGGTGCCAACCTGTCTAATGGTTAGTAACCAGTAAGAACCCTTGGTGTCAACCTGTCTAATGGTTAGTAACCAGTAAGAACCCTTGGTGTCATCCTGACGTGAACGTAATAGAAGTACATATGTACTAAGAAGTATTTTTAGAAATAAAATAAAAGGAAATTATTCCTGATATCAAAGATGAATGACTAGATAATTAGATGATGTTTCTATCTTCCTCATAGCATTTTTAACACACTTGAACACTTTTTAATTGTGTGAACCAGGTGAACGTGGACGTGGTGTGGCAAGATCGGTAGAGCGCGCGCTTTCCAATTGTGAGATCCAGATTTCAAACCCTGTGTAATAATAATAATAATAGACAAGCATTTATATTGCGCCATCAATCTAGACATTCTATTCCGAGGCGCATCATACTGTACAGTATATTATTACCCTGGCTGTAGCCGAGCTGTCTGCAAGCGTGGCAAGCAAGCGCATCAAGCATTTCCAGGAATAACTGCCAGGTACCCATTGTCTACACCTGGGTTGATAGCAGCAATTGTGGATAAAGTGTCTTGCTGAAGGACACGCGTGCCGCGGTTGGGAATCGAACCCACGACCCTCGTATTGAAAGACAAAGGCCCTAACCAATATACCATGACACTCCCACGCTCTTGTCCTTCAGCAAAACGATTAATCCACTATTTCTGCTCTCTACCCCAGGTGAATAAATGTGCACACGGTAGGAGTGAAACATGTATGCAATTGTAATTTCATACTGTTTAGTGCTCCCGGTGCCTGCCAGAATGCGTTGCTCCCAAGGGAACAGAAAGTGCACATATGCAGATTGATTGTGAGTGTGTCTGATGACTGGGGTAATGATATCATTGTAAAGCGCTTTAAAGAGATGATCAGTCACATTAGGCGCTATATAAATTGAGTATATTTATATTTTTATGATTTTTGTTTGTTTTTTGTTTTGTCTTACTGCCAGTGTTCTTGGCACCCCATTCTATGTGATGGAGTATGTGAGAGGGAGGGTCCTCCAAGACCCTACTCTGCCTGGTATGAGCAGTGAGCAGAGGAGGGATATCTACAGGGCCATGCGGGATGTCCTCTGCAAGATACACAACGTCAATGTAGCGCAGGCTGGACTCAACAACTTTGGCAAGCATGGTAAGTAAACACACTCCCTCTGAGATTATGTTTTCCCCAAAGAGTTTATTTAAAGGTTCTCTGAGACCCTACTCTGCCTGGTATGAGCAGTGAGCAGAGGAGGGATATCTACAGGGCAATGCGGGATGTCCTCTGCAAGATACACAACGTCAACGTAGCGCAGGCTGGACTCAACAACTTTGGCAAGCATGGTAAGTAAACACACTCCCTCTGAGATTATGTTTTCCCCAAAGAGTTGATTTAAAGGTTCTCTGAGACCCTACTCTGCCCGGTATGAGCCGTGAAGAGATATCTACAGGGCCATGCGGGATGTCCTCTGCAAGATACACAACGTCAATGTTGCGCAGGCTGGACTCAACAACTTTGGCAAGCATGGTAAGTTGGCACTCTGGCCTGAATTCTCATCAGTGGCACAACTTTAGTCAGGGCTAAAAAGACAGAAATTACCAGTAAACGGTTAAACCAATTCACACCTGTGGTATTACACTAGCCCATTGATGGTTGTCATATGCCACTGGAGACATTCTAATTGTTTCTTCTAAATGACTTCTAACTCCTCAAACATATGCATACAGTCTTTAACTCTTAACGTCCCAGGGATTTTAATGCTCTATGGCATTTGTGTGTATTGTAACTCGCAAAAATGCGAGCTTGGCACGTTAGGAGTTAATAATCGCATCCCAATTATGTGAAAAAGAATGAGTTTTACTTGGTATGTAGTCTGTTTCACCGATGTGACTGAGCTTAAAATGATCACATTATGTCATCAAATGCACTATAAAAATCCAGCAATTTTCAAGCATTTGCATTAAATTCATAATAACTGTTTTCCAGGTAACTACATTGAGAGGCAGGTAAAGACCTGGTCCAAGCAATATGTGTCCAGCAAGACCCACGAGATTGAATCGATGAATCAACTCATGGAGTGGCTGCCACAACACTTACCACAGAACGCCAACACTACAGTTGTCCATGGTGACTTCAGGTAGGATATTGCTATCAAATTTAATTGAAGAAAATGTCAAAAATGTCAATAATAGTCAACTCTCTGTGTTTTACATTGTCTGATAAGCTTGGTATTGACATAAATTTTTGTTTTAATTATAAAACATGCAAAATTGGATAGCCTACCATATAATCATAGTAGTCCAAGAGGACCAATACAATGGTTCACTGCATAATATACATTTTGGCTAGAAAAAATGATTGAATGTTGGTTTTGAAATTGCTCCTTAGGACTAAAGATACGCATATAAAGAAATCATATTGCAGCCATGTTTTGATTGATTAAGTTTCATTATTTGTTTCTTCAAATAATGCAATTAGTAATTTATTTTTTTTAAAGATAAACAAATATTCTTTGTAGACGAATTAGATTATTATTGCAGAAATATAAATATATGCCTAATTTTAAAACTAAATGTATAAATCAAATTGTATATTTCCAGGATAGATAACCTGATATTCCATCCTGACAAGCCCAAGGTGATAGCCATATTGGACTGGGAACTCTCAACACTCGGAGACCCCCTCTCAGACCTGGCCTACAGCTGTATACCATACTTCATGAAGGATAGTCCAATGATGAAAGGTTTGGTTCTATAGCAACAGACTACCACCTCCTAGTATAACAACCAGGTGCCTGTTTCATGAAAGGCTCTTATGTTAAGACCGTCTTAACTGTCACGTGACTGTGACTGATCTACGGGCATACGGATGGCGTTTGTTCCATTCCCAAAGGACAGTTAAGACGGTTTATATAAAGACCCTTTCATAAAACGGGCCCCAGTAACTAGCTTAGTTCCTTGCTATGTCTATTTTGGATGACGTGGCTAAGAATTAAACACGTGATCTTTTAGTTGCTAACTAGGTGAATTTAGTGGGTACCTAAGGCTTACCCAGCTAACCCTAGTTGGGTATTGGAAAACTGTTGCTCAATAAACGGCACATTGAAAATACACTTAGCAAGGAACTGCTAGCAGGGTTTTATGAATTTGGGGCCTGATAGATATTCTATTTCAACTACTTTATAGTCTATGCCATTAGCTCAATGTTAGTAATAAAAAAATGTGTAATATTTGTCAAAGCTGAATATAAATTGAAAACTAGGAGTACAACTCCCCTAACTAAAGAGTAGCAAGTCATGCTATATGCTTGACACGTACAATGACCAAATATAGAACTTTGATCCCTCCATTACTATGCTAGCTATGAACAAATAATAGTCTGAATCAAACACGCGTTACTGGACTTGAAGCAAAATTGTGTCAATATTTGTTTTGTGTTGACCTTTAGATTATGTTGTACTGTGCTAATCTTGCTATGTGCACTGGGCAACAAAAGAGCATTTGAAGGGTTTGTTTGAATGAATTTACGGATGAGGGTGTGTTTTTTATTTGTGTAATTTGAGGTGCTTACACGGGAGAGAGGGGGGGGGGGGCTTAACATCACAAGTGTAGCTTTATGATAAGTTCTCTCACAATGAGTTCTTGAGTGATTTCCCCGTTCAAGGGTACGACACAAATGGCAGAAGAAAGAGTTGCACAGAGTGCTCCAGTGAAGCCCACAGCAGCGCTCTTCAGCTCCACCTGACATTGATGATGATGATGTTTGTTATCGATTAAATTTGTTGGAAAAATAATTAGAAGAATATATTCAATATATATTATATTATAAGAAAGTGTTAATTATATTTTACTAGGTTTCGAAGACCTAGACCTTCCTTCCTTGGGGATTCCATCGCTAGAAGAGTTCACTTCGGCTTACTGTGAGGAAAGAGGCATACCACCTACCAGCAATCTTACAGTCTACATGGCGTTCAGCTACTTCAGGATAGCTGCTATATTGCAGGGGGTCTACAAACGCTCTCTGCAAGGTAAGAAACTAATATACATTTACTGTGATAGTATCGTCATGTTGCTATTTGATTAAAGAGGAATTAATGTTTAAAACAGTTTAAGACCAAGAATTTCCTCTTATATTCTGCTTCTTCATAATAGCAGCCATGCATGTTGCAGGGGTCTTTGAATGCTCCTTAGGAGTTGAAACATTTAAAAATTTGCTATTTGTATTGAACATTTTAGCAAAATAAGTCCACTCTAGCCGTTTATAGGAGGGAGTATACAAATATTGCAATGTTTGTCTTTTTACTGCGGTAGTACTACAATTTATATTCTTGTCTGTATCATTGTTATTACAATTGTTTAATAATACTACACTGTAGCTGTAGTGATTATTTTAAATTTGAATTGTTAGTATCATAATTTATTTGCTATATATACAGGCCAAGCCTCTTCACACAAAGCCAAAAATGTTGGTGCGCTAGCAGAGAATTTTGCGGACATTGGCTGGTCGCTTGCCCGCCAGACCCCGCCATCAAAGTTATCAGGGAACACGGGAGTGCCATCTTCCAGAAGTTACTCAACTCTCGCCCGTCATGCACCCCTTAATAGCCCCCCAGCAAGGACATACTCTCAGGCTTCCACGCAACAGCAAGGTGAGAGAAATCTTCATTTCGGAAGTTGATCCAATCTTTCAAGTAAATCTACGACATGGAAGTTTAAGGGGTAGTTCAGTTTAGGTATAGAGGGCGCTTCAAGAAATAATTTTATGTGGGGTAATGAAAAACTGAGTGTAAAGTTTGAAAGAGCACACAATTTTAATGACAGAATCAACTTTGTTTGAGACAGTTCAGAGACTGAGCAATATCCATAAATATAACCATTAATTTGTAATTATTGTGGGGCCCACAATAATTTGATAATTTTGAACCAGCCGATGAAAAAAGAAAAATGCTTACACTAAAAATTTCCAAAAGAGGTTTTTAAATAGTTGTTGATGATCTCTCTATTTAATCATTAGTTTAACAAAACATCTCATGCACAATTTTTTATTAAAAAATGGTTGAAACCAATGCATTTTTAGAGAGTACCATCTTTTGTTTTAACGGCTCTTTTTGAATGATAACAGGCTTTTTACTTAGTTGTTTGTTTGTATACGTTTCGAGCATGGTGTTACAAACTATACAAACTATATAGTTTGCAATGTTATGGTGCAGGTTTTGGTTACTAAAATTCAGTTTGACCAAAATTGTACTATCCCTTTTAATAATACCTAGTATTAATAGGAGTTCAACATTGAAGAAGTTAGTACTCCAACTTTGCCCATAATGCACCCTTGAATGGCACTCCAGTCAGGAAATATTCACAGTCAGTGCAGTCACAAGGTTAGTATGCAAGGGCAGGATCTCTTTTTCATATGATATTAATAGACAGTGATTTTGTATGAATAGTAGAACTTTGCTAACTTATTGGTGAAAGTCCAGATCCAAAGTGAATGAGAATACACACAATGTGTACTTATATGGCTGTATAGACAAACTACTATGTGGCGAAATTATTGGTGAATGTTGTATGAGGTTGCATCTCAATGCACCAATAACATAATGAACAAAGCTAAATGCACATGTACTTTCCGCTTCAAAGATTAAACCGGACTAATTCCATAATTGATAAATGTCTAAGGAACTAAATGTATTTCCTTCTAACCCCTTTTAGGTCTTCTAGCATGCACAACCTCCGCCCTCTCCGAGAGGGTTCAAGACCTGCACAGACGGCTGGTGCAGTTTGTGGAAGAGCACATCTACCCCAACGAGAAGGAGATGGAGCTGTTTTACCTCAACACAAACACATGGGAGGGACACCCATTGATGGAAGAGCTAAAGGTATGAACAGGCAGTAATGGAATGGAATGGAATGTAATTGGAATGTTTTACCTCAATACAAACACATGGGAGGGACACCCATTGATGGAAGAGCTTAAGGTATGTACAGGCAGTAATGTAATGTAATGGAATGTAATTGGAATGTTTTACCTCAACACAAACACATGGGAGGGGCACCCATTGATGGAAGAGCTTAAGGTATGAACATTGAACAGGCAGTAATGGAATGTAATCATATGTAATGGGGAGGTTTTACCTCAACATAAACACATGGGAGGGACACCCATTGATGGAAGAGCTTAAGGTATGTACAGGCAGTAATGTAATGTAATGGAATGTAATTGGAATGTTTTACCTCAACATAAACACATGGGAGGGACACCCATTTATGGAAGAGCTAAATGTATGAACAGGTAGTAATGGAATGGAATGGAATGAATGAAGATGTTTCACCTCAACATAAACACATGGGAGGGTCACCCATTGATGGAAGAGCTAAATGTATGAACAGGTAGTAATGGAATGGAATGAATGAAGATGTTTCACCTCAACATAAACACATGGGAGGGACACCCATTGATGGAAGAGCTAAATGTATGAACAGGTAGTAATTGAATGGAATGGAATGAATGAATATGTTTTACCTCAACATAAACACATGGGAGGGACACACATTGATGGAAGAGCTAAATGTATGAACAGGTAGTAATGGAATGGAATGGAATGAATGAAGATGTTTTACCTCAACACCAATACCGTTGTTAAGTGTGCTAAGTGTGTGTCTGATGACGGGTAGTAATGTACAGCACGTTAAGAGATGACTCATATTAGGCGCTAAAAAAATTAAAACATTATTTATTATTATTATTAATATTGCAATGTTGTATGTTTTCTAAATTGGACAGACGAAGGCGAAGGCAGAGGGTCTGTGGAATCTGTTTCTTCCCATAGAATCGGACCCTGACATGCAGTACGGCGCTGGTCTGACCAACCTAGAGTATGCTCACCTGTGCGAGATCATGGGAACAAGTATGTTTGCTCCAGAGGTAACTACCTTGACTTTATACACTCACATTAAAAGGATCTAGTAAAATTGTCAAAATCCACATAAAATACACAAAATCTCACATACCCTTACAAACCTTATTGTGTTTTTATTACAAATACAAGCATGGAACAGGTTTTGGTTTTCCAAAGTTCTCTTCATTATAAAGATTTGTGAAGTGTTTGGATTCAAAACTCTCTACGGGAGAATTGAAAATGTGTACAGACTCGGTGCAATGAGTAAGTGAATATCACTTTGCATTTTTGCACATTAAAGGGCACTTAGGATTGCACGTAAGTCTGCTGTGTTGTTGGCACGGCACAGATGATGTACAAATTACAAAGTACAAATTTGAGATAGATAACCTTATTATAGGACACTTCATAAAAATTATAAATGAAAATGATAAACTTGTTTGTATGTATAATAATAACAATATCTTTATCTTTGATATCCTGATGTCAGATCTTCAACTGCAATGCCCCAGACACAGGCAACATGGAGGTGTTGGTGAGGTACGGCACAGAGCAGCAGAAGCAGCAGTGGCTCAAACCTCTCCTGGCAGGAGACATTCGCTCCTGCTTTGGAATGACTGAACCAGGGGTAATAATGAAATGAATGTTCCAATAATAATAATAATGTTGTATTTATAATTCGCATATCACATAATTATGTGGCTATGAGCTGTTAGAAATTGGAAATAAAAGAAAGGTTCAGGATACTATATTGCATAGTAATTGTAGAAAACAGTACAGAATATATGTACATCTGAAAGTTGCCGTCCCCAAAGTGTGGACATAACTAAAAGGGAAGCGAAAGCAGCAGGTTTTGTGACTAATCTAGCCTTACCGGGACAGTTGCTTGATCTTAATAACAATAATAACACTTTTTAAAACACTTGTACAATGATTGTCGCACATCTGTTCAGATAACTCTCCAGAGTTCAATCTTCTTATTTTTATGTTCGTTGTAAGCTCACATTTCTAAACCTGTTTTAACTACAAAATTAAATAAAACTACTTAAATTTCCCATACATGAGATTCTCCCATGGAACAGACTAGATCCAGCGTAGTGCCAAGTGAGCATGCACAATAGAACCAATCAATATCTGACCTGACGTGGCATTGTATTTGCTCCTATACTGTCTAACAGATTAGGTTTAATTTGTCAAGCACAATTCTCAATTGAGGCGATAAAAAGGTTCTGCAAAAGTCAAAATCTAGAACAGTAAATGAGAAAAGGGTTAAATTCTGAAGATTTAATATACATTTCATGAAATGTATCATAGAACCTCGATTTTCCTGGCAATTAATGTAGTGGGGAAAACAGTTAGTAGCTAATGCCTGAATCTTCTTTCATCTGCAGGTCGCCTCATCTGATGCCACCAACATCGGTGCCAGCATCCAGCAGGAAGGGGACCAGCTGGTCCTCAATGGGCGCAAGTGGTGGACCTCTGGGGCCATGAACCCCCGCTGCAAGGTCTGCATCTTCATGGGCAAGTCTGACTCGTCGGCAGCACGCCACCAGCAGCAGTCAATGGTGCTGGTCCCCATGGACGCACCGGGTGTCACGATAGAGCGCCCCCTAGCGGTGTTTGGCTTCTACGACCGGCCAGAGGGCCACGGGGAGGTGGTGTTTGACAACGTGAAGGTGTCCGCAGAAAACATGCTTCTCGGGCCGGGACGCGGATTCGAGATCGCTCAGGTTGGTTAGCACGCAGTACATGGATTTTTTATAATTATGAAGAAGAAAAAAATGTTCTTTGTTCATGTACAATTTAGTCAACAGAGGTATAAAACATATTTTAGTAGCAAATTATTATCAAATATTGATTTATTATTCTCCCTCTTCTTTTAGTTCACAATTATATAAAAACATTGTTTTGAATTGCATTGGTATTTATTGGATGGATATAAATATATCATATCACACTTACCTAATGTTTGTGCAATAGATAATGTTAAACTCATCTGATTTTTGTTCGTTTTTCTACTGATTACAGGGACGCCTTGGGCCTGGTCGTATCCACCATTGTATGAGGCTCGTAGGGATGGCTGAGAGATCATTGCAGCTCATGACTCACAGAGTAAGGAACAACTTTATTTATTTTAACCCTCTCCTTACAGGAACCGGATGGGCTATGAACAAATTAATTACATTATGGTATATGCAGTGATGTATAAAGTTTCATTAGCCCAGTGACCAGATGCAACCAAATAGGTATAATTATTTGGTGTTGTGTAGGCATGCAAGGCATGCAATGTTGATATGCTTTAAAAGTACCACCCGCAAATGTGAATACCGTTTAATTTTCCTTTGTGCCATAGGTGCAGAATCGGGTTGCCTTTATAAAAGACTGTTTGCACATGTCACTAGATCCCTTTAATATTGATATGCTTGAAATGTACCACCCACAAATGTGAATACCGTTTAATTTTCATTTGTGCCATAGGTGCAGAATCAGGTTGCCTTTAGAAAAGGACATTTTGCACATGTCACTAGATCCCTTTAATGTTGATATGCTTGAAAAGTACCACCCACAAATGTGAATACCGTTTAATTTTCCTTTGTGCCATAGGTGCAGAATCAAGTTGCCTTTAGAAAATAACTTTTTGCACATGTCACAAAATCTCTTTAAATGTTGATATGCTTGAAATGTACCCCCCACAAATGTGAATACCGTTTAATTTTCCTTTGTGCCATAGGTGCAGAATCGGGTTGCCTTTGGGAAAAGCCTAGCCGAACAGGGAGTGATCCAACAGGATATTGCTAACTCAAGGATCGAGATTGAACAGGCACGTCTGCTGACTCTCAAAGCTGCACACATGATGGACACTGTAGGGAACAAGGTAAGAGTATATAGTGGTGTTTTTTTTATTCGAACTTGGAAAGATTTTTGTACTTCAGCATTCAAGTATGACTGTCAAATTTCTGGGAGGACTGGACCGTAAACTCAAGGATAGAGATTGAACAGGCACGTCTGCTGACTCTCAAAGCTGCACACATGATGGACACTGTAGGGAACAAGGTAAGAGTATATAGTGGTGTTTTTTTTATTCGAACTTGGAAAGATTTTTGTACTTCAGCATTCAAGTATGACTGTCAAATTTCTGGGAGGACTGGACCGTAAACTTTGAGATTGAACAGGCACGTCTGCTGACTCTCAAAGCAGCACATATGATGGATACTGTTGGGAACAAGGTAAGAGTATATAGTGTTTGTTTTTATGCCTCCGCCAATGAAGTGGCCGGAGGCATTATGTTTTCGGGTTGTCCGTCCGTCCGTCCGTACGTACGTCCGTACGTACGTCCGTCCGTCCGTCCGTCCGTACGTACGTACGTCCCGTTTTCGTTCTCGCGATAACTCCAGAACCGGTCGACGTATCAATTTCAAACTTGGTATGAGTGTACATATTGGGGTGACAATGATCTGATTAGATTTTGGGGTTCATGAGGTCAAAGGTCAAGGTCACAGGACTCAATATATGTGCTAAAATGCTTTGTTCTCGCGATATCTTAAGAACCGGTTGACGGATAAATTTCAAACGTGGTATGAGTGTACATATTTGGGTGTCAATGATTTGATTACATTTTAGGGTTCATGAGGTCAAAGGTCAAGGTCACAGGACTCAATATATGTGAAAAAATGCCTCTTTCTCGCGATATCTCAAGAACCGGTTGACGGATCAATTTCTTACTTGGTACGAGTGTACACATCTGGGTGGCAATGATCGGATTCGATTTAGGGGTCATGAGGTCAAAGGTCAAGGTCACAGGACAATATATATGCAAAAATGGCTTGTAATGGCAAAATTTCAAGAACCGAATATCAGATTTCAATCAAACTTGGTACCTGAATGTATCATAAAGATTCAACGTAGCCATAAGGGATCATGAGGTTGAGGTCAAGGTCACATGACTCTACATGCAAAAAAGCTTGTAATGGCAAAATCTCAAGAACTAAATGTCAGATTTCAATCTCACTTGGTACCTGAATGTTTCAGGAGCCAATGTAGCCATCAAAGTTTGGGGTCATATGGTCAAGGTCACAGAACTTGAAATATATGAGAAAAAAAATTAATTCAGGATATTAAAATCGCGTGATAGTGGAGGCATAATTTTCGACTGCGCGCAGTCGAAGATCCATCTAGTTTTATTCAAACTTGGAAAGAAAGATTTTTGCACTTCAGCATTCAAGTATGACTGTCAAATGTCTTGGAGGACTCGACTGTGAATGGTAAAGCCTTGCTAAAGGGTACAGATGTCCGGTATAGTGACTTGAACCTGCTACTTTATGGAAGAAGCTTATTATTGTCGCTAATAAATCACTGAAGAAGCCCTATGGATGAAAACTATGCTTTCAAACTGTGTTTTATTTAACTTTTCGTTCCTCTTTTTTGTTATATGTAATTGTATAAACATAAATTGAATAAATGTTTACTTTCTTTCCCTACCTGCTTGTCCTGTAGGTGGCAGCTCCAGAGATTGCCATGATCAAGGTTGTAGCCCCTAACATGGCCCAGCGGGTCCTAGACCGAGTGATGCAGGCCCACGGTGGGGCCAGCATGTGCCAAGACTTCCCCTTTGCGCATTTCTACGCAGCCGCACGCACCCTACGACTGGCCGATGGGCCGGATGAGGTCCACCGACAGTCCATCGCCAGGATGGAACTGAAGAAGGCGAGAAGGACATAAGAAGAGGTGATCTGGTCTAGTGGGCAGAGCTCTGCTCTCCGCGCTCATCAGCCTGGGTTCAAACCTTGCCTGCATCTATCGGATGGTGATGATAGAGGGTGGTCCCAGACATAAATAATCAGAATTGAGTGAACGCGTCTGTAAAACTAAATATTAAACCAACCAATTGATGAACCTAGCACAGCCAACTTCAAGTCTGTTATTATTATGAAAGTAATTGAATAACTGAAGATAGCAAGACAGACATAACCAATGGATATACCTAGCAAAACCAATGTTTTTGGTCTTGTAAATCAATGAAAGTGATTGAATAACAACTTGTTACTTAGAGGAATTAGATATGCCATACAATGCAGTCAAACCTTGGGGGTGTTTCACAAAGCGTTGTTTTGATGTGCTAGCCAGTGATAGGGGCGCGCTTATCATTTTTTCAAGGAGCACTCTACTTTGATCTTCACACTGTGCATGACTCACTTTGTGGTAGCTCACACTGGTAAGCATGTCGATACACAGGCCCCATTGCAGAAAGAGATACAATCGTGCGACTGAATGTGCAAACCGGACTGGTTCAAATGTGCACATTTTCTGACTTCCAATTAATTGCAACTTCACAAACGATTGCAACTCTTTCTGCAACGGGACCCTGCTATTATTTGGACAAGTAGTGCGCAGGCTGCTGGACTTATGGGAATCCCTGTGTTTTATCGATGGGCATTATATGATGGGCAAATCAACATCTAACTCGATAATCGTACCGTTTGTATATTTAGGAGCTAATGAACTGAATATATTTTGGGGCCATGTGGTCAAAGGTCTCCTTATTTGGCAGAGGCTGCGTGCTGTCGAATGGCTCAAGTTTGTAAAGGAATATTTTCGATATGCATGTACATGTATGTCTTATAAGGATTTATACTTAAAACACGCAAAGTCACAATGAATGTTTTGGTTTTAAAAGTCTGTGGTTAGATTCTTATATGTGTTCAGTCCAGCCCACATATTCAAGTTAACATCAAACATGCAGGAAAACTCTTGTAAATGCCTTCTACCGTGTGTAAATGTGTACACGCCCTATGTTAACTTGCATGCAGGCTTATTGTTTCAGGTGTTTTCAGGGAGACACATTGAAGAAATTAAATTATCCCTTGACGTTTTATAATGAAGTTGCAATTAATTAATCAAGCTCTATTCAAGTTTGAATCATGATTGTCTAGATTTGTATAAAAAAGATTTATGTCTCATTTAGAGACATAAAGGTGACTGAAAACATATGGATCATGTTTTGATTAATATTTTGATTGCAGTATTTCAGTATGATACAAGTGCAATCAGGAGTTATATAAGATGATGTTGTTGATTACCATTGAGTATTATGTCATAAAATTATATCCTAATGTACTCAAACAGAGCTCTCCAAGTAGACAGTGACCCTGGAGGAATTATGTTTTTGGATGGCCCTATGTCCATGCATACGTGTGTGTGTGTGTGTGTGTACACAAGAACCTGTTGACAGATTACCATCAAATTTGGCACCTGAATGTATTTAGGGGTAGGGCCTAATGAACCCCCATTGGACTAATCAAATGTAAACAACAACAACAAATTACTTGTAAATGCAATATCTCAAGATCCCAATGACAGGTCAATATCAAATTTGTTTATTTCTGTGGAAAACTTAGGGTTAGAGTTATTGAATGTGTTAACCCATTCCCTTGAGAATCTGAAATATCCATATACTTTGACACAACCCACTCGGTTCCTGTAGTAAAAGGGTTAAGCCATGTCATACATGATGACTTTTATCAGGAATGATATGATGGATCTGTTAATCCAGTCTCATGCCATTATTTGCCTAATTTCTTGTTTCATTGAAATATTATTTCAGTAGTGTGTATTTGTAACAGATATATTTTAGAAAAATTGACAGGACCTTGTGAAGGGAGAATATGACATGGAATGTTGATAATTTTTATATGAATTGTAAATCATGCCAAAGTTTATATATCATCATTAAAATGTTAAAATGTTTGTTCCTCTAAAATTCTTTTGTTGGTTGTTTATATGTGTATCATGACAAAATGATGTAAGTTTAGAAGATAAAAAAATAATAATTTACAAATAAACCCAAACAACAGAATAAAATGCATAACACTATTGTTGACAGCATTTTTTCTTAAACTCTAAATGGTGCCTCATGACCTAAAAACATTCCAATTATAATGTGGTAAAGGAAAACAAAAGTCCCAGCATGGACACTGTGGCATTTGTCTGAATATTGTACGATTTTGCAACTTAATTTTGGGCCTCTGAAATCGTATGGTAATCGCAAGATATGTAAAGTAATCGTAAGAGTATCTTGCGATTTCCGTACGAGTCCTATAAAGAGCGCCGCAGGGACGCTTTGCGGCATCCGCGTTAACGCTGAAATGTTCTACACGGGCTGTGCGATTTACTTTAGCTTTTACTCCCAAAGTCATCGCACATACCTTGGGGAATATGTGACTCAAAGATTCTGCAGACATCGTACAATATCCCAACTTCCTGAAATCATAGAAAATCTGCCATAGGTAGAACAACCTTGTGCATCGGGTGTTCAAATATTTTATTCATACCCATAATAATTCCAAAGAGATGTCACGATTTATATCCATACATGTATTTGTAATGTTTAATAAACAATGTGTTGTTATTAATATGTTTTATGAATTTCTTTAGAGGTTGTTGGGAATTTAATCAAACTGTCATGCCGGACAGTTTAATAACTTGATCAATATGATTTCAGAAAATTATAACATGTACTACAGTAAGTTGTTTTTATACAATTGAATTCTAAATGGGATGAATATTAGGCCCAATGTTGACTAACAAATACGATTTTGTATCAAAGTATTAATTTATTATGATAATATTGTACCTTATTACCATCTAATCATTATATTGTGTATTATTATTATACCTTATGTTTTTCACCTAACTACTACAATGTTCATCCTCTCTCTATCTCTCTCATTTCATTTTATACACTGTCAGTCAAAAGAAACTACATGCTCACTGAAATCGACCAAAATGGCCCATTTGGTACGGTTATGCCGTGACTTTCTCATACCATAACTCATGTTACTGCATTTGTTCTCCTTATAATTTGTTACCGCATCAGCCCTTTCTTTAAAAAAGGAAAATGTACCTTTGCTAAAAAATTGTTGATGATATGAATTTCATTGATTGTGTGCAGTGTAACCTGACTGTTGAGTTCAGTATCTTTTGACTGACAGTATTATTGTATGTACATTTTATAACAAATTATACTGAAATCATCAAACTGAAAATAAATGGAATGAAAATGGAAATGAAGAATGTATTCACTGTGTGATTTGTAGTGGTCTCACAATTACTAATAAGCACAACTTTATGACAATATCATTGGGTGATAGTAAAAAGTGCTTTAAGTTGATTTTTTTTGCTAAATTTAGTTCTGCAATTATCATCTTGTAGGTTGGAGCCTCGTACAGTTTGGAGATATAATTATTTCAATTGTTTTAAATATATTTATCTAAAATAAAAAGAGAGCTAAATTTGGTTTCTTGGTTTCTACAAGGCTCCAAAACTTTGAACATGGTTACTTATCCCCAAAGTGCAAAAAGTAACTTGGTGCCCTTTTCTTTCCTTGTATATGTTAATCAAGATTTTACCACTTCATGTGACCTGGCAAACTAAACAAATCACCTTATCATCACATTCAAATATCCTTTTTGATCAATTTTCAAGCGAGTTTCTATTAAAACTAATTATTATATCAGAAAAAAACATGTTTCTACTTTCCACCAGTTTAAACGCCTTCCACCTTGCCTGCCTTGCTTTACCCGGCCCCTTAAAGTCTTCGCGATTTCGGGGGCGTGGCCAAATTACATCGTTACAGGCAGGAGTTGCATTCATCTGTAATATTACAAATCCAAACTTTCGCCTGCAATGACGTCACATGCCTTTTGTGTAAGGCAGACAAGCGTTCCGTCAATTTTGTGGGCGTTCTCAATGGTGATTTTGCCGGGAGATGGATTTTCTTGTTGATGCATTTTTTCGAAGAAAAATCCCGTTTGGATTCTCCAAGAAAAGTTTAAACAATCGGTCTATATGGCCAGAATTTGCGCCTTTTTTGATGTCGGGACTACTTTAAGGAGTAACATTAAAAGCTAGTGAAAGCATTAAAAAATAGTTTTCATTAACCCTAAACATGAAAATCATAAGTTTAAATGTATGTAAATCATAATGCATAGGTTAATAGGGAGCGAAACCTCTTGAATAAGCCCCATGCTCTACCAAGAGAAATATAAAATGAGGTATCACAGTCCGATGTTGGTTGTCTCTATATTATTCATCCGAGGTATGTGTTTTTTTATCTTTTAACAAAATTTGATACTATTGTGAAGAGAAACATTGGTTATCGGAATTCTCACTTATATGGGGACATACATTTGACATATAACGTACTAGGCAATTTGTTAAGAAGGTAGATCTCATTGGAGTGTTTGCCTGCGTTCTTCGCACAAGCCCCGGCCCCTACCCCACATCTCCATGCAGATATTGTGTTGCCTGGCCTAAATGATGCCGTAATAGGAGGTGTTGTTTTGTTTTTGTGTGTGTTTTTTATACTGCAGTGTTATAAATGTCCGTGTCATAGTTAGTGGTATATCATCTGTTATTTCAATAATTATTTAGAGTGTGGTATCGGCTGGTGGTTTCATCACTGATATTTGCTGGCAATTGATGACACAATAGTTGAAATTACTGGAAGGCCGGTCGGGCGAGGGACTGTGGCCGAGATCCTCTCATGCTCTCTCGGTGCATGGGTCGATCGAGATGGTCGGCGATGATCGCGACTGGGAGGAACATGCCCGGGGGGGGGGGGGGGGGGGGGCACTCGAATTATTTTTTGACGGGGGTGTGCCGCACGGAACTCTTAAATGGGGGTCTTAAGAGCTGACTACAAGCAAAATATATAGGGTCTTTGGAGCTACAAAAACCCTGAAACGGGAGTTAAGGGGTCTAAGGAGCAGACTGAAACTACCAAATACATAGACTTGGAGCTACCAAAGACCTACGGAAACCCTCAAAAAGGCTCAAATTGTAGTCCAAGGAGCTGACTAGAAGAAGAATAATGGACTTGGCGCTACTCAACTACCTAGCCAAGTCATTCCGGAGGTCTATGGAGC
>JBAMJV010005599.1:0-39733 GCA_037951105.1 Echinarachnius parma | reverse complement strand
CTAGACCCAGGTGCCAGTAATTTCGGTCCAGATGAAGAAACATGTAGGTCACTGTTTCAAAATTTTAGACCAGTTATTGTTCAGGAAGTACGTCGAGTAATTGTACAATCCAACTCTACCTCTTGCGACCTAGATCCAATTCCAACCCATCTTTTGAAGAAATTATTAGACGAATTGGTACCAATTATGACCAACATTGTGAATGATTCCTTTGCAAATGGACGTTTCCCGGATAATTTTAAGTTTGCCAATATTCGACCTAAACTTAAAGGAAATTCATTGAATAAAGACGACTTGAAAAATTATCGTCCAATAGCTAATTTGAAATTTTTTGCAAAAATTCTAGAAAAACTTGCGGCATCCCAGTTGCAAGGTTATCTTCAGGAAAATAATTTATACCCTAAATTTCAGTCAGGTTATCGTCAGTTTTATGGTGTTGAAACAGCTCTTCTTAGAGTTACAAATGATATGCTAATTACATTGGATAAGGGTGAAGAAGCAATTCTTATATTGTTAGATTTTTCAGCTGCTTTTGACCTCATACGGCATGATATTCTCCTGACACGATTACAAAACAAATTCGGAATATGTGGCCAGGTACTAAAGTGGTTTGAATCTTACTTGTTAGACCGAAGTCATAGTGTGGTCATAGGTGGTGAAAAATCATTATCTCACTCTATTAACCAGGGAGTCCCTCAAGGATCTGTACTTGGGCCGATCTTATTTACACTTTACACTGCTCCATTGGAATCACTTATAGATACGTATAATGTGCAAAAAATGTTCTATGCTGACGATACACAGCTGTATGTTTCATTTAAAAAGTCAAGTGATTTTGATTCAGCCAAAGAAATTTTGCCTTGCATCCAGGCTATCAAGGAATGGTCCCAAGTGAATTACCTCAAACTTAACAGTAGTAAAACAGAATTTCTCCATATTTCCTCACGGTTCCGAGAGACAGAACCTATTAACTCCCTAAATATTAATGGGGAGCTAGTCCATGCAAGTCAATCTTGTAGAAATCTGGGAGTGATCTTTGATTCTCAATTGACATTCGAGAATTTTATAACTCGTAAATGTCGCGCTGCTTCGTATGCTTTATATAAAATTGGTAAAATACGTCATTATTTGGATAGGCACACAACTGAAAAACTAGTTCATGCATTTGTCTTATGCCATATTGACTTTTGCAATAGCCTCATATTTGGTTTGCCACAACAACAAACTAGAAAATTGCAAATTCTTCAAAATGCAGCGGCAAGACTTACGACTAGAACTCGAAAATATGATTCAATCACCCCTGTCTTACGAAACTTGCATTGGCTTCCTGTTCATAATCGCATATTATTTAAACTACTTGTCTTTGCCTTTGAATGCTTCCATGGAGTAGCCCCTGAATATTTGTCCGAGTTATTAATTTCATACAAACCAACTCGTAGCTTAAGATCAAGCGGGAAAAATTTGTTTGTTGTTCCTTTAATGACGACCAAATCATATGGTGAACGCTCTTTTGTATACGCCGCTCCAGTCTTATGGAACGCACTCTCAAATGATCTCCGGAATATTAGTGACTTAGACAAGTTTAAGGCTGCTCTTAAGAAGCATTTGTTCAATAGTTGATTTTTCATGTTCATGAACCCAGTGTCCAACACCATTATGTATTTTCTTTGCTGTTAAGTGATTCTATAGTCTGTGCTTTTGTTTGTCTTTCTTGTTTTAAGCGCATAGGGACATGCCTTGGCTATGTGTTATGCGCTATAAAAGAACTGAATATTATTATTATTATTAAGAACATTACACCATATTTTAGCAGCTCATAACGACACGACTGAGAAAAGGAGCATAAATGGGTGGTGTATATGATTCCTTAGCATGGACAAACTACAAAAGGAATCACATAAAGGAGATACGGAGCTGTTTCTCAAAACCATATTCGTGGAACACTGAAGCAAGAATTCAATCAATACAATGATTCACAAGATGGCTACTACCTGACATTTTAAAAGCAATCCAGGTAATTCAGTGACATCAGCATTAAGTATAACCACTCAAATTAACTGTGTTGCAGTGTGATCTGTAATAAAGAGCTAGAGCTGAATACAGTTCCCATACATGGCCATCAATCTGACGCCAACAATGACGGCATAACCTCTGACATTATTATCCAGATGTTATTGTTTCTGAAATATTAACCCCTTGCTTAAATAAAGGAACTGAGTGTGCTATACGCACAAAATATATGGGAATGTCAACATTTTTAAGCGAAAAAAAGATTTCAGGTGGAGACCATTTTGAAATTGAAGATGGAGGCGAAAATGGCACTTGCTAAATTGCTTCCAACCACTATGGGTGCATCTGACTTAGGTCTTTCAAATGTACTCCATGTTATTTATTGCGAACACCAGACTGCATACCCACAGTAATGTACTCTGTTGCTTTGTAAGTCTCGCAGATTTGAATCAAATCTACTGTATATAGACTTATCATGGCGGCCATATCGAACTTCAAGATTGCCCAACCATTTAAAGTCTTTTAAGTCAATCCAGGTGATCTGTTGACCCCCAAAATGTGTTTAAAGCCACTAAAAAGAACTCTTCAGCCATTTTAGATTCTGAAATACACGCAAAATAGGTTCCAGATGTCAGCCATAATTAAATTCACGATGGCGGCCAAAATGATTCTTGCTTATTTGCTTTCAACCTCATGTTTCTTTCAAAGACAGACAAGTCGTGGGCCCCAGCAAAAAGGCATATCAACTAGAAAGAACTTTGTACCGTATTTAGTTTCTGATATGCTAATCCCCATGGTGGCCATCTTGAAATTCAAGATGGCTGCCATTTGACGCCTTTGAGGTGGATTCAGGTGATTCGATGAACACAAATAAATAGGTACAGCCGTTAAAATAATGCTTTAGCTGTTTTAGTTTCTGAGATAAAGGAGATAAATGGGAAGTGCATAATTGCTTCCAACCATCTATTGGTAAATTGTTACAACTTGACCACAAACAGATAGGCATATCAGTTGAAATGAACTCTGTAATTGCTTTAGTTTATGAGATGGAGTTAAATATAGGCCCATGGCGGCCATCTTGAAATTCAAGATGGCTGCCATTTGAAGTCTTGATATTCTATTCAGGTGATTCGTTGGCCCCCATTATGTGGGTATTGCCACTGAAAATAACTCTCTAGCTGTTTTAGTTGCTGAGATATTGATGAAAACAGGTGCCAGATGGCGGCCATTTTGAAATTCAAGATGGCTGCCATTTGAAGTCTTGATATTCCATCCAGGTGATTCATTGGCCCCCATTATGTGGGTATAGCCACTGAAAATAACTCTCTAGGCTGAGATATTGATGAAAACAGGTACCAGATGGCGGCCATTTTGAAATTCAAGATGGCTCCCATTTGAAGTCTTGATATTCGATTCAGGTGATTCGTTGGCCCCCATTATATTTGTATTGCCACTGAAAATAACTCTCTAGCTGTTTTAGTTGCTGACATATTGATGAAAACAGGTGCCAGATGGCGGCCATTTTGAAATTCAAGATGGCTGCCATTTGAAGTCTTGATATTCGATCCAGGTGATTCATTGGCCCCCATTATGTGGGTATAGCTACTGAAAATAACTCTCTAGCTGTTTTAGTTGCTGAGATATTGATGAAAACAGGTGCCAGATGGCGGCCATTTTGAAATTCAAGATGGCGGCCAAGAATGGGCCGTGCAAAATTGCTTCCATCAAATTTCTTGAAGATGAAGGTCTAAACTATCTTTGTGCCAAAATTCATACTTTTTTCCGGAAGTGCACACTTGGTCTCATATATTGACCTAAGAGCCCCCACTAAGAATACATATTTTTGAGACGTACACGTAAACGAATTTCGACGAATGTAACTTGAATCATAACTTTTATGGTATAATGGGCATATTTGTGCGAGTATTTACGGCTCATGTAAAACAACTTAGTTTTCCTATATAATCTCGGCTATGGTGTTTAAATACATCAATGATGAGAAAAGGTGCTGTTGCCATTGTTTATGTTCGGTCCTAGGGTGTATTTTGGCAATTATACAGATAATTAGCTATAATTTGCATATTTCTGGAATAAGGTGAAGGGTCATTTTCCATCTAGGAATAGTTTAATAGCGATCAAAACAATTATACTAGAGTAATTTGGGAAAAGGAATACATTTCTCGTGCTCATTTGCAAGTGCGATATATATTCAAAACACCCTAAAATCCAAGATGGCTGCCTCTAATTTGCATACTTATGAATATTATTGATTTACAGTAGATACTTTTTCTAAAAGTATTAATTACAGGTTATTTAGATTCAATCATGCTCGTTATGTGTATACAAGATATTTCAGCTTAGTTGCTACCTTGACAACCCCTGCCAATGCATATAATAAGCATAATTAAATTATTTACCTAATTTGCATATTAACATAAATCAGGTAACATTGTTTATAGTGTGAACCCAGAAAGTAAAAAAGACAAGAAAAAGGGTTTTGGGGGCAATAAATCTATTTATGATACTTCATTCAACGTATCACCTCGGCAACCCACATGAATCCAACGAGCGCCAGAAATGTATTCCTTGTCCAAACTTACTCTAGTACATTTGTTCTGCAAATTAGCTAAATATATTGATAATCCCCAAAATACACCTTGGAAAATGGTAGCATATGTTTTTTATGTTCACAATACTGTTTGGAAGAAATAAAATGTATTTGCCAAGATTATATACAAACATTTCACAACATTGATTTTTGTTTACATTCGGGGATATACCATCCATTTTGTAATATATATTTATGATTGTTTTGTGTCTAGATGTCAACGAATGCGACGGTTCACATCCCTGTGACACAACTAATGGAGGGTGTATGAATACAGATGGTTCGTTCTACTGCACATGCTCTCCGGGATACATGCTGGCGCCCGACAATGAAACCTGTCTTGGTATGTTGATACATCCAGGTTATTTCAACTGTGTCCTTTTTATGAAAATGAATACGCAATTTTATTCAAACTTAATAAAGCCGCTATGCATTTTTGAAATCTGAATTACTTTTTTAAAATGCAACCAGCATTATATATGAATTCCTATGAAGTTTAACTTCCCCATACTATTTAATGGGCCGGTCATACTTACGGTAGTGAACGTAGTGATCCGTAGGGTAATTAAATGTGGGTCAGACGTGGTGTAAGTACGTTAAACTAGGTTAAACTACGATAAAATACGTAAAGGTACGGTGATGAGCCACAGAAGAGTACAGATAAGTACGTTCAAGTACCATAAACTACGCTACACTACGCTAGACTTAGGTAATGCGGGTGCAGCTCGCTCACGGACAGGTACGGAGTGGTACGTCTGACTACGCTTGAGTACGGTAGACTACGGAAACAACTACGCTAGACTACGCTAAACAACGTCAATACGGTATATTTATCAACTCCACAGGGGAGTATGCAGCCAGCCCGCGGTCTTGTACGGCCATTGTGCGCTCGTGAAATTTGTCTTATTTTGTTGCTTAAACATGTCTGGATCAAGACTGTCGATGCTGGTTTTGTGCACGGTAAAGTACGTTAGAGTACGCTAGAGTACATTTAAGTACGTAACGAAGTACGTTAGACTACGATAGACTTCGTTAGACTACGTTAGACTACGTTAAACTTCGGTTTAGTACGTTATTACTACGGGTGCCTTTAACGTACCGCTCTTTTGAACATGTTCAAAAATTAAATCGAAGATCACGGCTCCCTCGAGTTAATACCAAGTTAGCATCGCGGACAACTACGGTACGATACGAATGCTAGTACGTTCAACTACCTTCAACTTCGTTCAACTACGATCAACAACGTTAGCCACCACTACGTTCAACTACGTCCACTACCGTAAGTATGACCGGCCCTTAACAGTAAACAATGTCATGTATCTACCAGATGTCGCAGTCTAAGGGGATAATACGCATGGAATAATTCATATTCAATGTCCAGTAACTTGTTAATTTCTAACTCAAAATTAAAATGTCTTATATTATGTAATGCCTTCTTGATTAGAAACCACAAGAGAAAATGTACGATTTATATACAAAACACACTAAATGCCAAAATTGCTGCTCCTAATTTGCATACTTATGAATATTATTGATTTACAGTAGATAAATACTCTAATACGTATTAATTAAAGGTTGTTTAAATTCACTCATACTCTTAATGTGTATAAAAGATACTTCAGCTTGGTTGCAACCTTGACTACCCCTGGCAATGCATATAATTAGCATGATTAGATAATTTACCTTATTTGCATATTCCCAGAAATCAGGTAACATTGTGTATAGTGTGAACCTAGAAAGTAACACAACAACGAGAAAAAGCACTTTTCCAAGGTTTTGGAGACAACAAATCCATTTATGATAATTGATTCGACGTATCCCCTCGGCAACCCAGATTAATCTAACAAGCGCCAGAAAATGATCCCTTGTTTAAACTTACTCTAATACATTTGTTCTGCAAATTAGCTAACTATCTTTATAATCGCCAAAATGCACCCTGTGAAAATGGCAATATATTTTGTCTATGTTCATAGTACTGTTTGGAAGAAATAAAATGCATTTGCCAAGTTTATATCAAAACATCTCACAACATTGTTTTTGTTTAGATTATGGGAAATATAGCATCCATTTTGTAATATATATTTATGATTGTTTTGTGTCTAGATGTCAACGAATGCGACGGTTCACATCCCTGTGACACAACTAATGGAGGGTGTATAAATACAGATGGTTCGTTCTACTGCACATGCTCTGCGAGATACATGCTGGCGCTCGACAATGAAACCTGTCTTGGTACGTTGTTGCATCCAGGTTATTTCAACTGTTAGGCCGTGGGACGAGAATTTCAATGTGATCTAAAGTGCACAGGGTTCAATGTGCACCCCAAATCACACAATTTCTGTGTACAAAATGGCAGCTCCACCGGCGTTATACCGTTGTATTGCGGAAAAGTTCACTGAAATATACACACAGGTTAGGTTGCGCATAGGCGCCGAAAGTGGGGGGGGGGGGGGGCAGGGGGGCGGCCGCCCCCCCCCCCCCCCCCCCCCAATCCAAAAAGTGGGGGGGGCAAAACGCGTTTTTGCCCCCCCCCCCCAAAAAAAAAGCTCCCCCCCTCAAAAAAAAAGGGGGGGAAAAGAAAAGAAAGAAAGAAAAATGAAAAGAAAAAATTAAATGTATCAGCCAATACTTGTTAATTATAACGTTTAAAAACTAAGTTATACATCCATTTAACGTTTTCGCTGCGCGCTTCGCGCGCAAACAAATTATCTCAGTTTGTTGTGTAACTTGCGTATGGTACGTCTGGGGTGGATTTTTCTGTACCGGTCTGTTATTGCTCTGGCTGTTTTTGTGACGTGCACCAAATTGCACCATTTTAAGTATATCAATGCAAAATCTTCCCCGTGGGAGGGGGATACCCCCTCCCAAACCCTCCCCCTCTGGCTCTGACCCAGGCCTCGGTCGCTTCGCTCCCTCGTGACTCATTTTTGGCTGTAAGCTATGTTGTTAGATCATACATAATATGGCATATGGTTTATGTTTTATGCACCAAATTGCACCATTTCAAGTATATAAATGAAAAATCTTCCCCGTGGGAGGGAGATACCCCCTCCCAAACCCTCCCCCTCTGGCTCTGCCCCAACCCTCGGTCGCTTCGCTCCCTCGGGACTCATTTTTGGCTGCAAGTTTTGATGTTGGATCATACAAATGTGGCATATGGTTTATGTTGTTATGCACCAGAATGCACCATTTCAAGTATATATATGCAAAATCTTCCCCTTGGGAGGGGGATACCCCCTCCCAAACCCTCCCCCTCTGGCTCTGCCCCAGCCCTCGGTCGCTTCGCTCCCTCGGGACTTATTTTTGGTTGTCAGCTATGTTGCACCAGATTGCACAATTTCAAGTCAAATAATGCATAAGCTCCCTACCGTGGGAGGGTGACTCCGCTCAGTCATTTCGCTCCCTCGGGCTTGGTCGCTTTATCCTCGCAATGTCTCACTCTCACCTCTGGCTCAAAGTTGGCAACTCTGTGAGTGGGGTTGGGCATGAGCCCCTAAACACATAAATCGTGAGCCCCCTTAGGGTTTTGCCCCCCCCCCCCCCCAATCCAAAGGCGCGCCTGATGTTGCGTGTACGGGTGAATTAAATTTACTACAAAATATACGGTGCATTGCTGAGTGTCATGGTTATGGACACAGTGATTCGAATTGCGCGCATCAAAAAACAGGACACTGTATATAAAATGCAAAATATCTCATGCTTATTCACGATGAAAAAAATCATGATGTACACGATATAAAAGGGCAATGACCCCCTTTGAAATGGGTATAAAATCCAGATGAAATCATTCATGCATTGCAGTTACGGAATTTAACCACAGCAAGGTGTGTTTTCAAAAAGTAGCACAGGTGGAACATCTATTCAACTATACAGGGTGTCCCAGAAAGAATGCAACACCTACGATCGTTAATTTCATCAACATTATCGACCAATTCAATTTCACCCCAAAGTAACATGTGCAAAATGCAACAAATAGACAATTATACAAATCAGATCCCTTCAATTGTTAATTAACGAGATGTATTGTCAATACGACTATGTGAAAACCAGGAGAGTTCTAGGTAAGTTTGTGGATTCATATAATGCTACTAGATCCATTTAAACTGAGGAATGTTAACAAGAACTTTTAAATTGCAGTCATATCATATCATTGCTTCTTTAAAATGCATCCCACTTTGCCTTCCTCTCATGCTACCCCCGTTCCATAACCACCGTGACAGTAAACTGCCTACACCGCCACACAAAATATACACACACAAACGAAGATATAATCTATCATGCATGTCTGCATGACCTAACATAATCAATTAACAATAGCAAGGTCTTTTTTTAAATAGCAAAATCAACTGAGGGTCGCACTTTTCAAATTAACATCATATATAAAGCATGTCACTTGAAAAAAGAGGCATGGATCTAGTAACTTATAACATTAGTTATACTTTTTGTTGCGAACAAACTGTGAAAAGACACATTTTCAATACAATTTGTTCCTGGGTATGAGAACAAAGACATAGGGTGGAATTCACAAAGGAGGTTTGTAGGAGGTTTGTACAAACCATGGTTTGATGATGGTTTACATCTATGGAATGCTGCTCGCATACCGTAAATTGTAAATCAACATTGTTAACAAGTATGGAGTTTACATTCCTTCTCCATCAGTTTACAAATGGCATTCCATAGATGTAAACCTTGGTCAAACCATGGTTTGTACAAACCTCCTACAAACCTCCTTTGTGAATTCCACCCATTATGGTCTGTCGTTGAAACACGAAGCTTGTCTGTTTTTTGTGTCCCCGGCAAGTTTTGAGCCAGAGTTACCATGATATATCAAATGTTAGAGACCACCCGACTGGTTGATTTTGGTGACATCGGTTTTTTATGATCTCTGGACTGCAGTCCAGTTTCGGAGAAGGATTCATATTAAGTTTCATGCTGAAAAGGGTGCTCAGACTGTGGTTCTGACAAATTACCATGTTTGTCATTAAGTTCCCCGTGTTGTTTAGTTTGCGTGAAATTAAACCTAAAACGTTCACATTTGTATTTATATAAACTTCTATTGAGATGAAAATAAAAAAGGTCACATTTGGAATGAAAAATGATGCCATGTCATGAACATTTCATGTTAGATTATGCTCATCAACGTCTTATTATGGTTGAATAGATGTTCCACCTTTGCTACTTTTGAAAACAGACCTTGATACGGTTAAATTCCGTAACTGCAATGCATGAATGATTTCATCTGGATTTTATACCCATTTCAAAGGGGGTCATTTGACCTTTCATATCATGTACATCATGATTGTTTTCATCGTGAATAAACATGAGATATTTTGCCTTTTATATGGAATGTCCTGTTTTTTGATGCGCGTACTTCGAATCACTGTGCCCATAACCATGACACTCAAATCGGCAATGCACCGTATATTTCGTAATAAACTTAATTCACCCTTACAAGCAACATAACCTGTGCGTATATTACACTGAACTTTTCCGCAATACAACGGTATAACGCCAGTGGAGCTGCCATTTTGTACACATACATTGTGAGATTTGGGGTGCACATTTAACCCTTGATATCTCCTTAATGTGAACTTTAGATCAAATTGAACTCCGTGATTGTAAGTAAGTTTATTTTTATACTTATGTTGAGATGTATATAGCGTAATCCATCTTACCACGTCGTCAAACCTGAAAGAAAAACGAGTCCGTCCCACGGCCTATGTGTCCTTTTTAGGAAAACAAATACGCATTTTTATTCAAACTTGATAAAGCCGCTACGCATTCTGAAATCAAAAAAAAAAATTTGAAGAAATTTAACCAGCATTATATATTAATTCCTGTAAAGTTTAACTTCCCCATACAATTTAACGATACAAAATTACATGTATCTACCAAATGTCGAGGTCCAAAGGGAAATAAGCATGGTATTATTCAATGTCCAGTAAATTTGTTTCTAACTCAAAATTAAATTGCCTTATGACAGTGTTATCCCTTCTTGTTTGAGAACCACAAGGAGAAATGTGCTTGTTATAATAATTAAATCGCATGTATATTTTTTAGTTTCCAACATAAAATTTAAAGGCCTAATTTGTAATGGAAATCTTTAGGAAACCCAACATTTATGAAGAGAGAAACAAAATGAATGTCTTAAGTTGTAAATAAGCTTTTTACCAATGATAGATATATAAGGATATTAATTTGAACGATAGCGTATTGAAGTCGAACTGATTGGGGAGCATGCAAGTAATGAAATATATTGTATCACATGTACGTTAAAACAAAAACGGGTTTGTTTTGTTTACATCTGCAACATGGTTCTCTATTCCTCAGTATTATTTGATATTGCGTATTTATTACATAGTTCTTAATACAGTAGTGTTATTTGTTCCGTTGAAGATCTAAATGAGTGTGAAGAAGCCTATCCTTGTGACTCTGTGAACGGATACTGCGAAAATACTGAGGGGTCTTTCACATGCTTCTGTAACGACGGATTCACACTTGGATCAAACTGGCCCACATGTGACGGTATTTATGTTTATTACAATTATAACAACTATTACGTATACTACTACTGCTTATTACTACTGCTTTTCCTACTGTACTACTACTACTACTACTACCACTACTACTACTACTACTACTACTACTACTACTACTACTACTACTACTACTACTACTACTACTACTACTACTCTACTACTACTTCTACTACTACTACTACTACTGCTACTGCTACTGCTAACTAGTACTACTACTACTACTACTAATACTACTACTACTACTACTATTACTACTGCTACTGCTAACTAGTACTACTACTACTACTACTAATACTACTACTACTACTACCACTACTACTGCTACTGCTAACTTGTACTTATTATACTACTGCTATCAAGGTTAAGATAGGATGAGCATGTAGCCTAGATCGTATGGCAAGTGCTGATATCCCTTTTATACATTGCTACAATAAGCTACGAATTAACAGTTGGTCCCGTTGACTTAAATTTGTGTGGTTGCGGGGGGGAGGGGGGGGGGCTGAGGGACGGCCTAGAAAAGGTAAAGTTTATCCAGACTGAGTGAAAGTGGGAATTTCGGACCTTTCAGGCTCACTCCCCAGAAAAGTGGCCTTATTTTGTATGTTGTATAATTGGTTTTCAATGTGTCCCGAAGTATCCAAATGTGTCCCAATGTTGTTTATAGATATATTATGTTACACCATGGACGTCCATAGCATACTTAGGCACAATGATAGTGTATTGCTCTGAGGCCTAGCTACTCTCATTTATTTGCCAAGATTATATACAAACATTTCACAACATTGATTTTTTGTTTACATTAGTTAGGAAATATACTATCTATTTTGTAATGTATATTTATAATTGTTTTGTGTCTAGATGTCAACGAATGCGACGGTTCACATCCCTGTGACACAACTAATGGAGGGTGTATGAACACAGATGGTTCGTTCTACTGCACCTGCTCTCCGAGATACATGCTGGCTCCCGACAATCAAACCTGTCTTGGTACGTTGATGCATCCAGGTTGTTTTAATTGTGTCCTTTTCATGAAAATAATTCCGCATTTGTATTCAAACTTAATAAATCCGCTATGCATTCTGAAATCTAAATAACTTTTGAAGAAATTTAACCAGCATTATACATGAATTCCTATAAAATGTAACTCCCCCATACAATTTAACGGTTAAAATTACATGTATTTATCAGATGCCGAGGTCCAAGGGGAAATAAGCATGGTATCATTCAAATTCAATGTCCAGTAATTTGTTAATTTCTAACTCAAAATTAAAATGCCTTATTTATAATGCCTTCTTGTTTGGGAACCGCAATGGGAAATATGCATGTTATAATTATCAATTATTTAATCGCATGTTCCTTTTTTAGTTTCCAACACAAAATCAAAATGCCTTATTTGTAATGAAACTCATTAGGAATTCAAATATGTATGAAGAGAGAAGCGAAATGAAGGTCTTAACTTGTAAATTAGCTTTTAACAATGATAAATTAGGATATTAATTTGAACGGTGGCGTATTGTAGTCGAACTGATTTGGGAGCATGCAAGTAATGAAATATATTGTATGACATGTACGTTAAAATAAGAAATTGTCTCTTATATCTGCAACATGGTTCTCTATTCCTCAGTATTATTTTATATTGCTTATTCATGATACAGTTCTCAATACAGTAGTGTTTTCTTTCATTGAAGATCTAAATGAGTGTGAAGAAGCATATCCTTGTGACTCTGTGAACGGATTATGTGAAAATACTGAGGGGTCTTTCACTTGCTTCTGTAACGACGGATTCACACTTGGATCAAACTGGCCTACATGTGATGGTATCTATATTCAGTATATACAATTATATCAACTATTACTACTACTACTGCTTTTACAACTACTACTAATACTACTACTACTACTTCTTCTACTACTACTACTACTACTACTACTACTACTACTACTACTACTACTACTACTACTACCACTACAACTACTATTTCTACTACTACTACTACTACTACTACTACTACTACTACTACTATTACTACTACTACTACTACTACTACTCCTGCTTTTACTACTACTATTACAACAACAACTACTACTACTATTACTACTACTACTACTACTACTACTACTACTACAACTACGATTACTACGACTACTACTACTACCACTACTATTACTACTACAACTAATACTACTTCTAATTCTAGTGCTACTTCTACTACTGGTATCAAGGTTAAGATAGGATGAGCGTGTAGGCTAGATCGTATGACAATAACGGGAAGTGCCTTTTATACGTCGGTATCATATTTAGTTCAATTATAAAAAAAAAACTATTACTACTACTACTGCTTGTTACTGCTTTTACTACTACTACTACTACTACTGTTTTTACTACTACTACTACTACTACTACTACTACTACTACTACTACTACTACTTCTTCTACTACTACTTATACTGCTAACGTGTACTTATTCTACTACTGCTATCAAGGTTAAGATAGGATGAGCATGTAGCCTAGATCGTATATGGCAAGTGCTGATAGTCCCTTTTATACATTGCTACAATAAGCTACGAATTAACAGTTGGTCCCGTTGACTTAAATTTGTGTGGTTGCGGGGGGGGGGGGGCGTTGAGGGACGGCCTAGAAAAGGTAAAGTTTATCCAGACTGAGTGAAAGTGGGAATTTCGGACCTTTCAGGCTCACTCCCCAGAAAAGTGGCCTTATTTTGTATGTTGTATAATTAGTTTTCAATGCGTCCCGAAGTATCCAAATGTGTCCCAATGTTGTTTATAGATATATCATGTTACACCATGGACGTCCATAGTATACTTAGGCACAATGGTAGTGTATTGCTGTGAGGCCTAGCTACTCTCATTTATTTGCCAAGATTATATACAAACATTTCACAACATTGATCTTTTTTTTACATTAGGGAATATACTATCTATTTTGTGATATACATTTATAATTGTTTTGTGTCTAGATGTCAACGAATGCGACGGTTCACATCCCTGTGACACAACTAATGGAGGGTGTATGAATACAGATGGTTCGTTCTACTGCACATGCTCTCCGAGATACATGCTGGCTTCTGACAATCAAACCTGTCTTGGTACGTTGATTCATCCAGGTTGTTTTAACTGTGTCCTTTTTTTGAAAATATTTCCGCATTTTTATTCAAACTTAATAAAGCCGCTATGCATTCTGAAATCTAAATAACTTTTGAAGACATTTAACCAGCATTATAAAAAAAAACCCAAGGTCTACAGCAGGCCCACTGAAGCCCTCAACTACAGTACAGAAAGATCCCAAGCAGCCATCTGTCTGCTCAGCAACCACAGCAGCTGACTCAAAAAGTGCAAGTGCAAGCCCTCCTGCTCTGTAAAATAGCTGCAAAACCACCCTTCAGCAAAAGGTACACCGGAAGACTCGTGTCTCTCTAAGTCTAACAACGGTAACACAGCGCTCCAACCTTGAACGTGTCAAATATGCTTCTCCCCGGCTTCACTATTCTGACATGTGCATTACAACATCAACGTGGGCGGCGTATAACACACTAATTATCCGTCCGCGAATCTAAGTGCAACATGTGTGATAAACTAATTTGCATAATCGGAATCGAGTGTGACAAGTGAAATTAACTACTTTGCATAATCGGACAAGTTTGCGATCTACATATGATATAAGCTAGTCCACATTCCCACACTAGAAGTATCACTTCAGTTACGAATTCAATTATCACTGCACATCAAATGAATCCTCTCTATGTATACATCGAGTGTCAAAACATGTCTGCTGACGAACCTTATGTGCCAATCGGCACACGTGTTGCTTTATTTAACTCATTTAATTGTTATTGTTCTACGATCTCGACTGCTTATTCTTCATGAACACACACAGCTTGTTACCCCAAAATACACAACAATAAATCTTACATCGCTCTCTGCAGTATCATAATAATGATAATAATGATAATAATAATAATAATAATAATAATAATAATGATAATGGTAATAATAAAAATAATAATATTAATAATATATCTATAACGCGCATATCACGCAATGGATGTCTCTATGCGCTGTTAGAAATCGGTAATAAAAGAAAGAAAGGTTCAGCATACTATACTGCGTAGTAACTTTAAAGGGGTAGTACAGTTTTGGTAAGGCTGAACTTTAGTAACCAAACCTGGACAGTAACATTATAAACTAATAGTTATAACTCTACCATGCTCGAAAGGTATACAACATTACAAACGACGAAGTAAAAAGCCTGTTATCATTCAAAAAGAGCAATTAAAACACAAGAGGGCGCTTTCTAAAAAGGCATTGGTTTCAACCATTTTTCATACAAAATTATGCATGTGATGTTTTATTGAAATAATGATTAAATAGAGAGATCATCAACAACTATTTAAAAAACGCTTTTGAAAATTTTTGAAAAAGTGCAAGCATTTTTTTTATTTTTTGAAAAAATCATCTAATTATTTTGGCCCCAAATAATTATAAGATCAGATATATTTATTGATATTTCAGCCGTTTCTGGGTCGATTTTGACCAAATAAAGTTTATTCTGCCATTACAATTGCATGTTCTCTCAAATTCGACACTCAGTTTTTCATTACCTCACAAAAAAATTGTGATGTGCAGCGCCCTCTCTACCAAAACTAAACTACCCCTTTAAATAAAATATACATACTGACAAGTACATCGGAAAGGTGCTATACCGAAAGAATGTGGTGTCGATCTTGTTAATAACAAGACATCCAGCGCAAGTACTTTTACAGCGAGTAGTTGAGTAATTATTAATTAATCAATTAAAGGCTGATGACATCGATATCATGCAGTATACCCTCTTGAAGAGCAACCGAGACATGACGTTAAACTGTATAACTTGTTATTGAATAATATCTTAATATGAAGGCATGCTGAATTCATGATTGACATCCTGATTAAGAAACTATTTTCATACAGTACCGTGAGTTGTGACCGTTGATTTGTGACATCACATCACCAAATCTTAAAAATTCACTAGCTCCTCACAAGTATACGTACGTACGTTATTGAGTGACCAGAAGAACGAGACGTACGTACGAATGGACATCGCGAAAAAATAATTATTCGTTGCGGAGGCCTAACAAAATAGGGTTTTAATAGCTGAATAATATACAGGGTTTCATTTGCTCTATCTTAAAATATCTGTTTTGTTTAGATGTGAACGAATGCACCGAGAGTACTCCTTGTGACACCACTAACGGGGATTGCACTAACACCGAGGGATCGTATCAGTGTACATGTGCCTCTGGTTGGATTCTTTCCAACGACGGAGTATCATGTGAAGGTAGGCGTTTAATTGGACAATATTTTAATTTTGTGTTAATTTTTGTTTTGTAAATTTATGTGCAATCAACAGATGTACAATTAGTCAAAGTTGCCATATTACTGGTTCTAATATTATTGTAAGTATCACTACCACTTTGACATCAACTAAACATGTTCAGAAATATTTCATTTATTTTTTGCATTTTTCCTCTTACTGTTGTGGATTACGCATACTAAACCGTATGTATAGATTTGAAACTAATATCATTTTATTAAGTATTAAATGTGTGCCAGGTTATCCCGCCTTAAAAGAAAGTATATCCACGATTTACACATGATATAGACACTTACTTAGACTTAGTAGCTCCCGCGTCGTCCGATGCATGAGGCGGTCATCACTGATGTCGTTCCAACTTTTAAGGCTGCCTTTCAGATCTTGTTGGATGTTTTGTTTCCAGTTCATTTTGGGCCTGCCCCTTCGTTTTCTACCCAGGGGAGTCCACCATAGAGCTTGGTGTGCTAGACGATCAGGGGGAAGACGTGCTACATGTCCCAACCACTTCAGGCGCCTTTTACAGATTGTTGCGGATACTGGAGGCTGCTTAAAACGTTCTCCAACTTCCTTGTTTGTGATGAAGTCATCCCACTTGATGTGCAGGATCTTTTTGTATTGTAGAAACGAAGCTTGGTCTTAAGGGAAAACTTCTTGCTGGACCAGATTTTGTTGAGTTGATTGAAGGCTGCTGATGCTTTTCCTATTCTGCAGTTGACCTCCTTGGTCATGTCTCCTTGGTCGTTGATAGAGCTTCCCAGGTATGTGAAATCTTCAACATTGTCGATGTTGTCTTGACCTATAAAGACATCTTGTGGGGGATGGTGGTCTCCTTGAAGCATGTTCTTTGTCTTTGTAATGCTGATGAATAGGCCAAGTTCTTTTGCACTTCCACCGATAGCGCCTACAAGTTGCTGTAAACTTGGAGTATCCTTTGCAAATGCTGCAAAGTCAAGGTCTGAGAGCTTCTGATTTCCCAGCCAGTCAATATACCTCTGTCTTTAGTCGCTTTCGTCAATACCCAGTCGATTGCTATCGCGAAAAGAATTGGGGACAGTATGCATCCTTGCCGTACACCTGTGAGTACTTGGAACCAGTCACTCAATCCATCTTCAGTCCTTATGCAGCAGCGTGAACCACTGTAAATCTGTTCAATAGCATTGACGACTTTTTCAGGGATACCATATGAGTTGAGTACTTTCCACAATGAGGGTCTGTGAATACTGTCGAAGGCTTTGCTGAAATCAATAAAGCTGACAGCAAGGGGGACCTGGTACTCTTGGCACTTTTCGATGATGCGCCGGAGGGTGAAGATTTGCTCAGCACATGAGCGCTTGGGCCTGAAGCCTGCCTGTTCCTCCCTCAGCTGGGTATCAACCACATTTCTCATTCGGTTCAATATCATTTGGCAATACACTTTCCCTGGGATGGACAGTAAAGCCACTCCTCTCCAATTGTCACAGTCGGATAAGTTCCCCTTCTTTGGAAGGCATACAATAGCACCGTCTTTCCAGTCATGTGGTACTACATTTTCTGTCCATGCGCCGTTACAGATTTGGAGAATCCAGTCCACGACAGTGTCATCTCCAACCTTGAGCATTTCTGCTACAATGCCATCCATACCAGGTGCCTTGTTGTTCTTCATCATACCGATGGCCTTCCTTGCTTCCTCCCTGGTGAAGATGTCTGTCTCGATGGGGAGGATGTTCGCCGGTTCACATGGTTCAGCAGGCGTATCCGGCTGGGGCCTATTTAGACCCTCTTTTAATTGCTCTGCCCATCTGGCCAGTTTTTCTTCACCTGTTGATAACTAGTACTCGTCCATCTTTGGACTTAATGGGTGCGGATCTTGTAGAAGTGTTGTTGGTGATCTTCTTTGCAATGCGATACACAGTTCTCATGTCATTGCGGGCCGCAGCCTCTTCAGCAGCATCTGCCTGGGCATCTAGCCATTCCCTTTTATCACGCTGGGCACTACGCTGCATTTCTTTGTCTTTGTTCCTGTAGGCCTTATAGGCTGCGTTGTCGATGTCGTTTGGTTGGGCATTATGTCGTTTAATGTGGAGTTGCTTCCTTTCCTCAATGAGATCCCATGTTTGATTGTTGATCCATTCCTCCTTCAGGGGTTTCTGGTTGCCTAGAGTAGACTCTCGAGCCTCATTCATCGCGTCTTTCAGTTGATCCCACCAAACCTCAGTTCCAGATGGGCACTCTGTCAGGATGTCAAATCGGTTTCTGATAGAAATCTTAAACTCCTCTCTTACATCACTGTTCTTCAGCTTGCCGACATCAAATTTCTTGCACACTTTTGGTTTCTTCTTTCGTTTCTTAAGTTTGATCTTTATCTTAGCTATTGCAAGGTTGTGGTCACTGCCGACATCTGCTCCCCTGTAGCAGCGAACATCTTGCACGCAAGTAGATCTCCATGCTGGACCGAGGGCAAAGTGGTCGCTCACATCTGCGCGGTTGATTTCTGCAAGGCCTTCGACCACGTCAATTATACGATAGCAATTAACAAACTCATTCAGCTTGGTGTCAACAGAGCTATCATCCCCACTATTTGTAGTTTTCTCTCTCGACGCTCTCAAACTGTTCGATATCATGGTGTTACTTCCACTTCCGAGCGTACATCTTGCGGTGTACCTCAGGGTACTAAATTAGGCCCCATCATTGTTTTAATCATGATTAATGATGCTTCAATTTTATGTCTTAATCGTTGGAAATATGTTGATGATTTAACTTTAGTTGAAATTTTGCATAAGTTTAAGCAATCTCAAATGCAAACACACATTAACATGCTTTCTGATTGGTGTTTATTAAATGATATGAATTTAAAAGATGAAAAGTGTAAATTGATGCAGATTTCCTTCTTTAAACAGCCTCCTCCTCCTTTGCAACTTATGATTAATGGTTCCTCTCTTGAAGTTGTTAGCTCACTGAAACTTCTTGGGGTTATTATTCAAAATGATTTAAAGTGGGACCAACAGGTCAAGCGGATGGTCAGTAATGCTTCTCGGCGTTTGTTTTTTCTTTGTAAGTTGAAAAGAAATGGATTTAAAACTCTTGATTTAGTGTTAATTTTTACCATGTATATACGACCACTGTTGGAGTTTGCTGCCCCTGTTTGGAGCCCTGGTCTTACTGTTAGTCAAAGTGATCAAATTGAACGTGTTCAAAGGAGAGCCCTCAAAATGATTTGTTGGCCCGAGTCTGATTCTTTTACAAAGGTTCAACCTCGAAACCCTTTGTGATCGTCGCACTTTAATTTTAACTCAATTTGCTAAATCTCTTTTGCTTTCTGATCGTCATCGCCATTTATTGCCCCAAACTCGTTTTGATTTAACCGGTCTAAATTTACGGAATTCTCAAATCCTCCATATGCCTCAGACTCGGACCCAACGTTATAGGCAATCCTCGATTCCATCCTAAGTCGAAATTCCCATAGAACCTAAACCCATAGAAAACCCATAGACCCATAGGCCTATGGGTTTTCAATAGGGAAAATGGAACATGGGACCAATAGAAAACGATATGGGTTTCTATGGGACCCATAGAAATTCCCATAGGATAGGATACCCATAGAATTCCCATAGAAATTCCCATAGAATTCCCATAGAATTCCCATAGAAATCTCGCATAGGAATTTCCCGTTGACACTTCCAATAAAGGTATATCAATTAAATTCTCCTTTAGAGAATCATTAAATGATAATTCATACTTATATTTTCCTTATCAACCTCTTCAGACAGTGCAATAGGGCAAGCAAGGCATTGCCTCTTGTTGAAGAGGGTTAAAGAATTTAATTTAAAGCTGAACAATACATTGAGGTATATGTATTTGCAGTTAAAATACTTTTCCTTGGTTAGGACAATATTCTATCATATTTATATTGTTTTCTGGAAATATTAATTCCCATCTCGGAATTTAAAATGTGGTGAATAAATTGATTATATATTATTTCATTAAAATACACACCATTAAAAGTGAGTATGTGTGTTAAACAAATAACAAATACATAAACATCATATTTTGTTGCATGAATGATATGCATGAGTCTTGCATGAATATGCAAATTTTCTATGGGTCTGTTGGTTTCTATGGGTCCTATGGGTTTCTATGGGTCCTATGGGTTTCTATGGGTTTCTATGGGTCCTACAAGTGTCTATGGGTGTGGGTTTCTATGGGTCCTGTGGGTTTCTATGGGTCCTGTGACCTATGGGTTTCTATGGGTGTGGGTTTCTATGGGTCCTATATGGGTGTGGGTTTCTATGGGTGTGGGTTTCTATGGGTCCTATGGGTTTCTATGGGTCCTATGGGTTTCTATGGGTTTCTATGGGTGTGGGTTTCTATGGGTCCTATGGGTTTCTATGGGTCATATGGGTTTTTATGGGTTTTATTTTCTGGGTTTCTGTTGGTCCCATAGAAACCCATAGAAACCCATAGGATTTTCCTATGGGTTTTCTATGGGTTTCTATGGGTTTCTATGGGAATTTCGACTTGGGATCTCTCATTCGATTACTTAATTAATGTACTTTTTAATATCATGATTAATCATTAGATTTATCTGTTATTGATTATGATCAATTTAATTTATAAATGTTAAGAATATATTATAAAATAAAGATGTTTTCAATTAAATCTCAATTTTTAATTGAAAATACTTTGTAAATTATTATTGATCCTTGTATTTGTTAGTAAATAAGATCAATTTAATTCATGTTAAGGATATTATATAAAAATGAAACTTAGTCAATTATTCATTTTCAATTGAAGATACTTTGTAATAATGGATTTGTAGTTGTTATTGAATGTTAAATGTAATTTGTGTTAAGAATTTAATACAAATTAAAAATTGTTAATTATCAACTTTAATTATAGACACTTTGTATAATGTACTTTGTATAAATGGAATGCGATAAATTTAATTTGGGTTAGGAATATAACAAGAATTAAAACTCGTTTAATTACTCAATCTTTTTAAAGATACTTTGTATTGCCTTCTTTTATATCATATTACATGTGATTATTAGTTTTGTATGTTATTGAATTTCATTAATTTATTTTATGTTCAGAATATAACTTAAGAACGTTTTTAATCAAGTCTCATTTTTAATTGAAAATACTTTGTATTAATTAATGTACTTTGTATCTGTTATTGAAAACAATCATAATAAAATTATTTAATTTCTCAATTTCAGATGAAGATACTTTGTATTAATTTACCTTGTATTTGTTATTGAATATGATAAAATTAATTTATGTTCAGAATATAATGTACTGTAAGATAAAATTAAGTTAATTATTCAATTTTACTTGATGATACTTTGGATTTGCTATTGAATGTTAAATTTAATTTCTGTTAAGAATATAATACAAGTTAAACAATTTTAATTACTCAATTTTAATTAAAAATAGTTTGTAATAATGTACTGTGGATTTGCTATTGAATGTTAAATTTAATTTTTGTAATACAAGTTAAACAATTGTAATTACTCAATTTTAATTAAACATAGTTTGTAATAATGTACTTTGTATAAATGGAATACGATAAATTTAATTTGTGTTAGGAATATAACATGAATTAAGACTTGTTTTATTACTCAATCTTTATACCCTGTATTGCTTCCTTTTTGATATTACATTTGATTGTTAGATCTACTCGTTATTGAGTATGATAAACTTAATTTATGTTAGGAATATGATATAAAATAGATAGTGGGATTTGATATCCTTTAATTAAATAATTTCCATGCTCTTATTTTTGCATTTTTGTGATGCTTATTATTGTAATTTGTCAAAAGATATACATGTACTGTATTAATTTACACTTTGTTAGATTCAATATTTAGTTAGTATTACATATTTAAAAGTAAGTAACGAATTAGCATATTATAATAATCAAATTTTTAATGTTAGTGCCTTTCTTGCCAAATGCATTCATAAATATGTATCATTTTGTTGTATTTTGATGTTAAATTATATTTTTATTGTGTTGTAATTTATTTATTCATGTATGTTCATATGTTCATGTACGCAAGGCATTTTAGTCTTCGGACTACAGTCTTGTTAATTTTGTTCAATAAATACCGATATATCTATCTGGGTCCTTGTCACGTGGTGGTTTGATATCCACGAGACTTTATGAATGTCTTTGTGTTGGAACATGGATGACCCGATTTTCAGATTGTTCATGGAGCAGCACTGGATGAATCGATCACCGTTGTCCGTACGCCTCCCATAAGCATGTGGGCCCAACACAGACTCAAACCCTGACCGGTCGCCGCCAATCTGAGCATTTAAGTCTCCCATAACGATCTTGATATCATGGCTTGGTATTTTGTTAATCTGGTCTTGGAGTTGGAGGTAGAACTCATCCTTCTTGGAGTCATCGTGCTAGTTCGTGGGAGCATAGCACTGAATGGAGACTCTAACATGTTGGGTGATGAATCTCGCTTTTAGAAGACGCTCATTTACTGGTTCCCATTCCTCGAGAGCAGCCTTGGCGTCCTTCGAGAGAATCATGGCAACACCTTCACGATGGATGTCGTCCTGCCTTCCAGAGAAAAGAACGGTCTTGTTCCCGTCCTTGAATTCGCCTGACTTGGTCCAGCGAACTTCACTTAGTCCTAATATGCTGATGTTATATGCATCCATTTCCTACTTGGGCCAATTTGGTTGGCTCGTTCAAAGTTCTAACGTTCCAGTATCCTATGCGGGTCGCACTCTTTGCAATCAGTGCTCGAGTCTTCCGGCCAGCAGGTTCCTCCGGAGGGGGGCTTTCACTGCTGAACATCATGGGGCCTCTTGGGGGAGACAACTGTTGACCTGATCGCCGAGGATCCGCTGAGTAATGATGATCCGTTTCTGTAGCAAGAGTTTAATTTTACCAGAGCAAGCTGCTAACCTGCCGCCGAACCTCCTTGCAGTTATTTGGTGAGACTGTAGAAGGGTCGTCGCCTCTGATGTGTCACCCTGGTCTGTTCGTCACCTACTCAACGAGTCAGTTGACTACACAACCCCCACCACGATAAGGTAGACCAGGACGTTTACCCGTTCTCTCCCAAGTCGGTTGTCCCCTCACATCACACACTACATTGTGGTTGTAGTGTGGTGTTTGCTACCAGGGACGGTCTCCTCCTTGGTGTCCATCATACAAGTATGATAAGAGAGAACAGGCTTCGGGGGGATATAGACAGCGGATTGTTTAATCGAACAACGCTGTAATTTGGATTCCACGAATAGAAAACGATCATGAAATAATATAAGAAATCCGTTTTCAACAAGTTTAACGAATATTAGTTATTTAATATTGATTGCTTTCGCCGTTCTGCGAGGCAAATCTACCACACTGAATGTCATAGGTTTGTTTTTCTTTTTGCAGACGAGTTCAATTAAATATGATTATTTACGTATGGGACCGCCCTTTATCGTCACCATCCGATAGACGCAGTCAAGATTCGAACCCGGGCCGATTAGTGCGAAGAGCGGAGATCTGAAAACTAGATCAGAACACCTCTACATACATAACTTGTAGATGCGATTTTGTGATATATATCTGAAAATAGGGCTTGCCGTATTTCTACCCGACGTTCAAATCTGCGGCATTGTGCATTTAAAATATCTTTTTTGTTTGCAATGAAATTATAAAAAAAGTCTGAGATGTGTATTTCGGACTTTTAGCGGTCATATGACAAATCTCTGTGCTTAATTCCTTAAACAGTCTATCAGTCGATTTGACAAATTTACAAACAGTCCCCGTACGGCATACTAATACTTACAACTAATGCCCGGCGCAGACAGAGCCGACTCGACCTGATCCGACTGGTTTTCAGCCTGATTATCTCAGTATTATCTCAGGACTCCGGTTTTTCCAGTCAAGTGTCTGTCCGAGGTCATTCGAGGCCGATTCAACATGTTGGATCGGCTCCGACTGAGCGAAACTGACTCTAGCCTGACTGAAACCCAGCCGGATCGGGTCGAGTCGGCTCTGTCTGCGCCGGGCTTTACTTGCATGACCTGCCGGTGTGTATAGAGTCAACATTCTTGAACCATACCCAGGCCACAGATATTCAGGTAATAGCACCTCGCTATACAGCTACCTTGAGCAAAACTATGCACGAGGGAATGCTCTTATATCAGAATAAACGGTCGCAGCAATTTCCTTTATGAGATTTAATCAAATTCAATCAAATTTCGTTCAATAAAACCCCCATAAAACCATTTCAATGAAATATCATTGTATGATATCAGTTTTACATGTGAGCTCAACTGGGGTTTAATCGGGTAAAATAATAACCTGCTGCAATTCAAGTCAAATATATCACAATATCTAGATTTGATAATATACTATTTTCGATTTATATAGCGCCTAATGTGATTGATAATCATCTCCAAGCGCGTTACAATGATATTATTGCCCCGGTCATCAGATTCATCGATTAATTTAAGCGTGTGCCTTCAATTCATTATCCACTTTGTCTTCGGTTAGTCCTACACTATGTCTACTATTAAGTCCAATATGTCTACGACTCGTTTTCCACTTAATTTATCCTCTTTGCGCTGACTTTTATTTCTGTAATGCCTAGCATTCAACGCGCACTAGCTGTGCAAATATCTAATTATACTAACAATATTAATGGCATCTAACAATTTTTTTGACATGTGAGAAAAGTGATGAGTGGTTGATAAAATGTGTTTTGTTGTGATCTGATATGTCCGCTAAGAAATGTGTGAAAATTTAATGTTAAAGGGATGCTATATGGCCAAGTAATGTGCGAAACTGCAAAGTGATATATTCATTACTCTGACTTGGTACACTGGTATAACTTTCCAGTGGATAATGAAGAATCTGAATACCTCAATCGTTAGTTTTTTTTTTTGTTTTTTTAAATTGGAAAAACCGAAACCTGTTCCATGCTTCCGTTGGTAAAAAACGACTACAACAAGGGATGAACATGAAGAAAGAACCATACTCGAATCCGAACACTTCAATCGTTAATATCTTATTTAAGAAAAAGGATTTGAAGAAAAAAAACGAAACTTGTTCTATGCTTCCGTTGGTAATACGAATATAACAAGGCATGAGAGAACCACTATAGAATAATACGTAATATTTGTGGAGATGGACCCTAGCTCCTCCTGCATTTTGCCTACGGTGTATCATTCATAATGCCTACGATTAACTGTCTACACTTTATCCTCCATTCGAACCCGAGACCTCCAGATTGCTAGACTGGTGCTCTTCCGACTGAGCTATCACTATGTCAACGATTCATTATGCACTATACGTATACTAATTATTATGTATAGTATTCCATGTTTGTACGATTCATTCTCCAACATGTCAACGATTCATTACCCACTTTGTACATGATTTATTTTCAATTTTGTCCATGATTCTTCTTAACCCTAAGAAGGCCGGGGGCCATAATGCCCCCCCCCCCCCTCCGCGATTTTTGTTATTGCTCCAAAACGCGGTAAGATGACGCGCCGCTGCTTGGTGACTTTTTTTTTTTCGAAAATCGGACCGACCGTTACGAAGTCACGTGACCTTTTGTCTGTGCATGTCAGCCCGAAAATCGCTCAATTTCGTGATTTGTGTACAAAACATATGGAAATATCAGTTTTCGTACAAGGAGGTTATCATTGGTTATTTGGTCTTGTTTACATTGTATATGTTTGTTTTGGGGTTCAAAATAGTTGAATTACAGATAGAAATAAAATAAACAACAAAAACAATAAAATACATAAGTAAAAAAAAAAAAATACATGAGAAATTATAAAAACAATAGAAAACATAAGGAAGAACCTGGCTCTTCCAAATGTTTTGTCGTATTATCATTCCAAATGCTCTAAATAATATATCTAGTGAAAACCAGAGTTTAATTATGAAGAATATATGATTTATGGGTAAAAATATGAATTGTATGACGTAATTTGCATAAATTACCATAAATATGCAAATTAATGAATTTTTAAAAAACTTAAAATTACCATTGTATTCTTTACACTTCACTTATCATGCGTGCAAATTTCACGGCGATCGGCCGCTCCGCGGCCGAGATCTTAAGGGGGGGGGGGGGGGCATAATGCCCCCCCCCCCCCCCCCCAGGCGTAGGAAGACCTCAAATAGCCCGGCCTTTTTAGGGTTAATAAGTATTGCAATTACCTTTCACCATGTCAACGGTTCATTTTCCATTATGTCTACAATTTATTTTCCACGATTATGTCCATGACTCATTTCACCATGTCTGAGATCCATTCCTTACTATGTCTAAGATTAATTCTCATCATCTCTAATATTCATTCCTTCCATGTTTACAATCCATTCTCCAGACATCAACGAGTGTCCCGATGTGCCCTGTGAGACTAATCTTACCCGTGGATTCTGCGTCAACATGCCCGGCTCCTACATATGCGGTTGCCATAGCAACTATGTCCTGGCCAGCGATGAACGTACATGCACAGGTTTGAAATTAATTTTACAATTAACCTGATTATTTATAATTGATCTATTGTGCGTTTCGCTTGTCATTCGTGAAAAAACAGTCAGCCATATTGGTTGACATTTATTTTGCGTGATTGTCATTTGCCAGTCAGCCACCTTCACCAAGTCAACTGCACAAAATATTGATTACCATACACTGTTCGTTACCAATCGGCAATTGTCTTCCTTCACCACTTAAAGTATGTAAGCAGTTATGTCAACTGCAATACATATCTACGTACCAAAAACTGTTTAGTGGTGAGTCGAAAATGAATACATTGTATGACAAGACATTGTTCATGAAATAACCCATAGCATGGTAATATGGTTCTCTACCATTTATTTGATTGAAGACACATAAACTTAATGAAGCGTATATATAATGCAAGCATCACCAACCTTATTAAAACATTCAATGGATCACAATGAACGCAATGGTAATACAAATGAGGCATACAATCCAATTCATTTGTAGGTAAACTTCTAGGCTCATGTATGTTTTAATCTAATTTATATCATGAATCATTATCCCACCGCTCAAAGATGAAAACGAAAAACACCCGGCTGTTACCTCACAAATACACGAATTTAAATAAAGGGCCTGCGGCTGCCAGACGTTATTAAGAATCTGATATTCTAGATAAATTACAATTACTATAACTATGTTTGTCAAAGATATTGTTACTTTTATTACACAAACCTAGATGTTAAAGGGATAGTACAGTTGTTATCAAACATAGTTTTAGTAGCTTAAACTTGACAGTCGTCATTAAAGGTATAGTTGAGTTTTGGTAAAGAGAGTACAGTTGTGGTCAAACTGAATGTTAGTAACCAAAACCTGCACCATTACATTACAAAATAATAGTTATGACTCCACCATGCTCGAAAGGAATACACAAATTACAAACGACTAAATAAAGAGCCTGTCATTATTTTTTTTAATATAGAGCCGTTCAAACTCAAAGGGCGCTCACTAAAACCTCATTGGTTTCAACCATCTTAAATAAAATATTGGACATGGGATGTTTTGTTGAAATAGTGATTAGATAGAGAGATAGTCACCAACTTTTAAAAAACCTCTTTTATAATGTTTGAAAAGAGGAAGCATTTAAAATACAAAATTAACGGCTGGTTCAAAATTATCGAATAATTGTGGGGCCCCACTATTATTACAAATCGTTATGTTTATGGATATTTCAGCGTATATAGGGTTAGAGGATGATATAGCTTCCAGGCACATCAAATTTCAACATTTTAAAATTAAAATTTGTGAATGTGATGTTTGTTAGAAATGATTATACAATAGAGAGATTATGAAAAACCATAACTTATATTTACAGAAATGTGTATGGTTGATAAATATTTTCTTTAATTATTCTACAAAATTTGGTCCCCCAAAATCATTCCAATCAGATATTCTAAACCGATTATATCAAACAAAGATTCTGTCCGTAAAATTGTGTTGTTTTTTTTCTTCAAAGGGTGAACTTCGGTTTCCATTAACTCACAAAAATACTTTTTGAGCCGCCCTCTATTTTAAATTAAAACTTTACGCGCCAACAGTTCGTGATGTCGTTGAAATATGAATGATTCGACCGAAGAGCTGAATAATAGGTATCCCAATGACACATGATTATTGTTCTGCAGATTGTATTTTTTTTTTCATGCTTGACCCTATTTATCCACAGCGAGGGTCAGCTGTTCTTCTCTGCCCAGTTGTGGGAACGGTCAATGTGTGGACAACGGCGTCACCGCGACATGCCAGTGTGTAGCCGGCTACTCAGGAACCAACTGCAACATCGGTAGGATGCTTAAAGGGATATAATAACTGTGTTGACATGTGCAAAAAGTGACAAATGGTTGGTACAATGTATATTGTTGTAATATCTAATATGTCCACAGGGTATTGTGTGAAAATTTCAAGTCGAATGGACGTCAATCGTAAATATCTTTTTAACGAAAAGTAAATTTGAAAAACCGAAACATGTCCCATGCTTTTATTGTTAGTACAAATACAACAAGGTATGAAGGAAACCGCTAGAATTCCAATTGGATTTTGCGGATTTGGACAATGTTACTAAGTCCCTTTAACGATTCGATATTGTTGCATCGCTGCGATATATGAAGACGAACCTGTGCCGACATGTTGAAGTATTATCACATTGATGCGAAATTAACCATTTCATAACTGGTCCTGAAAATAATCCGGCATTTTTCTTTTGATGATACATATTATGGTCAAATAAATCAGTCCTTAACATAACGGATTCGTAAAATGCAGTTATAACACATCACCCAACATTGTTTATGTCGCTCTAAAAGGCTAAACGAATGATTCAATGATTCTCACTAATACAAGGAACTTAAAGGGAGTGTAACACATTTGCATCCACCAAACCAGGTGGGAAAACAAATCGTGTAACTTGTAGGCCTGAACGAAAGCTCAGACTTAAGCATCAAATTACAAAACAAAATATTAATTCCATTATTCTATATACATAGTTCGGTGATAAGTTTCAGTAAGCAATCGGATTTGTAAAGCTTGAAGATCAATGTTAGTAATGTCATCATAAATGTATTCCATTATTTGTGTACTCACTATGTGCCATGACTGTTCATTGTATGGAATCTGAAGAGATAGTACAGATTTGGTCAACAGAATTTTAGTAACTAAAACTCAATAAAAACTACTAGCTATAATTCAATAAAATTTAAATGGTGGTACAAAAAAATTTGTTTTTATTTTTCAACTCCGCCGTTAACACAAGACACCTCATGTTTCAACGCTATTTTAATAAAAGATATGTGAATGAGATGTTAATGTTAGTCCCCAATATGTATTTCGATCAGATACAATTGCTGGTTATTTCAGCTGTTTCTAAACCGATTTTGATTAAACAAAGTGGATTCTGTCCGAATAATTGTGTGCTCTTTTAACTTTCACACTTGTTTTGTACAGTTGTTAAATAACTTTTTAAAAATGCTCGAAACTCCCTCTAAACCAGAACTGAATGGGATACAAACATTCTCCTTATAATGTATTATACGGGTTTTGTTTTATTTTGTGCTTTATTTCGTACTTTATTTGCATCTATATATATCGATGCATGTTATCACATCTTACATCTCTTATGTACCTTTATTCAGGAATAATGACGAGTTTAGTTACAGAGTGGTACAGTGCGTTAGCGTGGGGTCAGACTGATTTGGAGAGGGATGGGGGCACGCGCCATTTGTTGTTTTAAGTTTTATTTGAATCGAATGTTTACACTTGTTTTTTATATTATTTATTGAGTGACACTTACCCATCCCCTCTTCTGTACCTACTACAACACTCACATACCGTCATAAGTGATGTTATAATGTTTTGACGTTTATTTCGTACTTCCAGCTCCCCCATGCAACGACCAATCGTGCCAGAGTTCAGAGGCTTGCGTCAATAACCAGTGTCAGTGCATCATCGGGTCTGAGGACTCCAATAACGCTTGCTCAGGTGTGCCTTTACACTACCGTCCAGTCAATCATTGAATGGATAAAACAAAAATGAAAGACAAACCCGCATAATTATGTACCACATGAATTATAACTTCATATTATTCTCCGTGTCTATTTAAGGCGTTGTCGTGGTCGCTGCAGAAATACACAATGACTTTTTATAGATTAGAACTAAACCACTCACAGAAAGTTCCCCGGTTCAAGTTTGAGCTTTCATATCTCTGTTGTTTATTTATTATTCTCCATTAATTTGTTATCCCTCGAAAGCATGTTTATTCCCCTCTACATTGATGCCCCATTTGTAATGTTTTTGTCATCATGAAATGTGCATTATACTTGAATACGGGGCCAAGTAAAAAGTTAAATGTCGCAAGCCTTCAAAAAGAAAAGGAGAATACAACAAGGACATTCATGCATGACCACCTCAACATAAAAGACTGTATCCTCTAAACAAAAGGAGAATTCACTGTTCATGCTGTTTGGGTGTGTGTGTGCTGCGACACCATGCAGAGTATGCCGCTCCTGCATGGTGTCGCAGCACACACACACACCCGAATTGGACACCACAATTAACGAGACATTGGGCCGTATGCATAAAAACAAGCAATTGCTTATAAGCAAATGCTTTAAGCACAAGCAAGAGCTTGTCAAGCAAAAGATCAAGTTCAAGCAATAGACCGCTTCTGTAATGTATGCAAATAATATGCGCATGACGTCAGTCTCCCCGTCGGCAAGCTTAACAAAAGTAACCATGTCCGGCAAGCTAGCTTGCCGGACTTAGTTACTATTGTTGAGCTTGACGACGGAGAGTCTGGCGTCATGCGCATATTATTTGCATACATTACAGAAGCGGTATATTACTTAAAATCGTATGCACAAGCCTTTGCTTGTGCTCAAACCTTTTGCTTGCACTGCCTAAGTGTGCCGTCACACTATAGCCACGCTCTGTCTGCGTTCTCGTACTTATAAAAAAAAAAAAAAAAATTCCAAAGCGCAGGGGAAACGCCGACAAATCGAGCGATTAATGACACAATGGTAGCTCGTTCCCGCTCTTGCCACGACCTGAACACGCTCTGCGTACGCTTTGGCCACGCTTTCCGAGCTATTCACTGTGCACGCTTGGTGTATCTTTAACAATAGCTCATAACAATGAGACGAGGTCATTTGCTCTACGCTCTGTCTGCGTTCTCGTATAAAAAAAACCAACATTTTTTTCAAAGCGCAGGGGAAACACGATCTCCATGCACACGCTCTGTGCGATCCAATACCATGTACGAATGTAGTTGAACACACTCAGTGCGTTTCACGAGGTTGGGTGGAGGGAATGGGGAGGGTTATTATTGTTGACTATCATTGGTAGTAGTGGTAGTAGTGGTAGTAGTGGTAGTAGTGGTAGTGGTAGTGGTAGTGGTAGTGGTAGTGGTAGTGGTGGTGGTGGCAGTGGTGGCAGTGGTGGCAGTGGTGGCAGTGGTGGCAGTAGTGGTAGTAGTGGTAGTAGTGGTAGTAGTGGTAGTAGTGGTAGTGGTAGTGGTAGTGTAGTGGTGGTGGTGGCAGTGGTGTGAGTGGTGGTAGTAGTGGTAGTAGTGATAGTAGTGGTAGTAGTGGTAGTAGTGGTAGTGGTGGTAGTAGTGGTAGATTTTGGGACAAAACAATCATATATTTGCGGGGAAATATGTGTTCATAATGCATAATTAGGGTGTGCGTATGTCCCCATTCATTGGAGCCTCATATAATTTGTATGCCGCCATGCCACGTTTTAGCCCAGAAATTGAGTTTCCCCCAAATGTACATTATTTTTGCCCGGACATGCCGTTTTAATTGTGATATCATTTTACCTATAGTTGAAACGTGTCAAACTTCGCAATCTATAGCGTCCACTAGCAGAAGTGCTGGAATAGATCTGCAAGAATGTCTTTTGTTCACTTGGGAATGAATGAGAAGATTATGACACTTGTGTGAAAAGATATTCTCCCATGCATGGACCATACAATAGCCCCTGAACAAAGAGTAGGACGCCGAAGCCCCAAGTTTGTTTTTCAACATGTCCAAAGCAAACGCCGAGCTAGCTACGTCCTGCTCTTTTGTTCATCGAGCTAATTCATGGAAGGATATCTATTGACGCATGTGAGATAATCTTCCCATTCATTGCCACTGCGTTGCCAATTTGGCTAATTTAACTTGGTCGCCGCGGGAGCGGCGCCAGAGCGGCGAGAAAGTGTACGATCTAAACAATAGCGAACAATGAACGCCGCTCTCCACACGACCTCAACACGCTCTCCCACGTCCTCCCCACGCTTCCAATTTTATGAATGGGGATTAGGAGCGGCGCTAGGTCGGCGCGAGAGCGTTAGCTAATGTGACGGGGTATTAGCAATTGCTTTACGTGTTGGACAAAGGATCGTTACGGTTGTGCGAACATCGCACTGCAGGGCAACAACGCTTCGTGCCCGACCTGGCAGCAGTATTTTTTATTACGCAAATAGGGGGAAACAGCGCAGAGCAATCAGGGGGGTTTCTGTTGCAGATCGATGGACAAAATTGCCGTAAAAAGTCTAAAATAACAGAATTGATCACAACATACCTCTGAATATGGAGCTTGAAATCATCCTGAAACGGTACTAAAAATTGACCCTTAAACGCGAATGCCCTGAGTAAGCAAGAGCTCAAGCTGGTCTGGATGTGCTTGAAAAAACGCAAGCAATTGCTTATCAAGACAAGTAAAAGGTTCGTTTTATGCTACGGTTTTTTAAGCAATTGCTGTTTGGTATAAGCAATTGCTTACGAGCAGGGTAAGCAATTGGCTTGTGCTTGTAAGCAAAATGCTTTTGCTTGCAAAATCATAGTTCATTGGCTACAAAGTTGCGTGATGTCGCGTAAGAAGCTGCGCTGCCTCATACCACCGCAAGAAGAAGATTTTATTGCACTTTTTCGGACATTTCACTTTGACTTGTCCATATTCAGGTGTACTGCTCATTCCATGGTTACAGAACCAAGGACAATTGCGGCATCAATGCAGAGGGAATAAACTAAGCTTTCTAATTATACAACATTAATGAAGGGTAATATTAGTAACAACATAGAATATAAAAGCTCAAACTTCAATTGAAGGAATTTTTTTGTGAGGGGTTTAGTTCTGCACAGATTATCAATCATTGCATGTATAAACTGTAAATCGATAGGTAATAAGGTTCTAGGGGTATGTTTCACAGCGATTCTTTGTTGAATTTGATTACAGGTTTGAAAAGTATAGGTAGTATAACGTAGAACACCATCGTCAAGCACCCCCCCAAGCACCCTATACGCATCTTGCTATTTAAAGACGTTTCCATGAGATTCACCTCCATTATTATCCTCATGAATATTCCTCCACCATTATTTGCATTCTTGATAAAGTTTCCTGTTGGACAGAGAGTGGGGGCGCTCTTTAAACGAGCAAGATGATGTAGGTGCTTGGGGGTGCTTGACGATGGTTGTTCTACGGTAGTTTCGTTTGTAGATTTCATTCCAACATGTTCCATGTGTTGAAAGACATATAAATTTTATTGAATAATCCCAATGATTAATGTTCTATAATCAAGACGATTTTATGTTCTTGCAATTTCATTTTTTAGACTCACTTTTTAGCTCTTCCGGCCCCCGAAGGGCCCTATGAACTTATGCCATAGGCGTGGCGTCCCGTCGTCCGGCCTTCCGCCCTTCCGTCCGTCCGTCCTTCCGTCCGTCCGTCCACAGTTTTCAAAATCTTCTTCTTCGTATTTTTCAACGATTTTGACTTCTGATTGTTTCATAAGATAGGGCATGGAGGGGGATTTTAAACTCTACACAGAAATTGTGAAATTCATTAATCTATGGTATTTATGCAAATTTTAATTCGAAATCACAAAAAATGCTACTTCTCCTTCATTTCTCGACCGATTTAATTTGGTTTGCCTTTATCTCGCTATGAGCTAACTTTGTACACTAAACTTCTACACGGAATTTAGAATTTGTTCTCCATTCATTATTTTATGGTATATTTTTAATTTTTTTATTTTGTATTTCTTTATTTTTAAATTTTTTATTTTTTTCATTTATTATTTTTTATTTTTTTTTTCCATGTCCTTCCGGGGCGTCAAATTTATATTTTTTTTCACTATATTTTTTATTTTTTTTGTATGTCTTTTGACCAGTTGAAAAGTGTACCACATGAAATTTGCGATATTTGATGTTGTGAGATGGCGGATGAGCGCTACGTCATTGACGTTCTGGTTAATTTGTGCATTCATACAAGTGTTATGTCAAGGTTATAAATAGCTTACCATAATTGTAAGTTTTAAAATAGAACGCAAGTTAAATTTATGTTTCGTATGTTTGACTCAATAATGCAAAACAAACTTTACACCCCCCCCCCCCCCCCCCCCCAAAAAAAAAAAAAAGAAGAGTATTTTGAAGGTTCCAAAAAACCCAGTCCATTACTGTTAACATCATCATCTTCGAGCTATGTCTGTGTTTGAATTAATTTGAAACAAATTTTCATGAAAATTTTAGATCCCTGCTCGGACTCACCTTGTGTCTTTCCGTCTGAGAGATGCATCAGCAATGACAACGGTATTCATTCATGCGACTGCAGACCAGGCTGGATTCGGAATGAAGACAATATTTGCAAAAGTGAGCTTATAACAAACAAACATGCCTACATACATGTATGCAAACACACAAGCACGTACATAAATACACACAGTGCGCCAGTGGGCATAGGGCTCACGTGACCCCGAATAATTTAATAGAAACACGTTACAATTTAAAGAAATACCCACCCCTCCCCCGCTTTACATCAAATCCGACTACGCTATACCACTGTACATACATACCAGTTGTGAAGTTGGGGGCATGTTCCCCAAATGTTGCCAAAAAACAAAAACAAACAGGGTAAAAATAAGTGGAAAATAATTACAAACAAAGCCCCCCCCCCCCCCTAATAAGAACGGAAAAAAGGATGACTATGAAATGTGTTTTTGTTTCAAAAAGCGGTTATGCACTATTCATTAATCTAAGTACACATTATCCTCTGTTTTCTACAGAATTCAAACTGGTCACCAACATAATCGTTCGAGTTTTAGAGATCAACAACGTATTAGTCAATTACAAACCTGAGTATGCTAACGAAGAGAGTGTAGAGTTTCTTCAACTTCGCGCCATGATGAAGGCTTCGGTAAGACATAATACAATTTATATCGTGTTTTCATACCTTGAATTATATTCATGTAATATCTGAAGAAAAAAATAAAATGTCGTAGTTGTATTTATTAATGTATTTATATAATTTTTTTTTCTATTTTGGGGGTATAAACTATTTGTTTAGTACCATAAAGGCATCACACCCTGTTATTAGTCGAATTTTAGTTAGTAAAACTATACGATCGGGGTCCACTCGCTATTCATAAGGACTACTATTCATAAGAACCGCTATTCATAATTTGAAAAAGGGTCATTATACATAATGACCGCTATTCATAATCGAAGAAGAGGGTCGCTAATTATAATAGAGAAGAGGGTCTCTATTCATAATACGAGAAGAGGGTCGTTCTTCATAATACGGAATGAGGGTCGCTATTCATAATACAAGAAAAGGGTCGCTATTCATAATATGAGAATAGGGTTTGTATTCATAATATAAGTAGAGGGTCGCTCTTCATAATACGGAATGAGGGTCGCTATTAATAATACGAGAAGAGGGCCACTATTGTTAATATAAGAAGAGGGTTGCTATTCATAACATATGATTAAAACTTTGCTATTCAATGATCCCTAGTTAAAGGGGACCACCAGGCAAAGAACAACACATAGTTTTATGACTTGGTATCGTTTTGTGATGTCAAATAGATACCCAAAACTTTGCAATGGGTTGTGTAATTCATAAACAAAGCAATTAATTACCACCACTTATGGAACCACTATTATTTCCTGGTTCCGTACGGGCCAAACATTTGCGAGTGCGCTAATGCTATTCACGCTTACGTTTGGAGGCAATAGAATCCCGGATACGTTCGCTCTGGACAAATTAATCTTCGTAATTCAGACCCATGAACGCATGCTTCAGAATGGTGATGCGTTTTCCAATTATATTTATTTTTTCTGGAAACATATTTTTGTGAACTTGTTGATGGAATGCCCTTATAAAGGTGTTACCTTTCATTTATAAGAATATTATTTTGGGGTGATGGTACCCATTAATGATCCATTAAATTTGCCCCAATACCCCCAGACAAAACCCGTCCGAGCATGCTGCCTCATTGTCGATATCCTGTTTGCATTATGATTCCCACGCCCTTGCTTATACGGGATTCGCGCAGTATGGTATTTATAACCACCTTGTAGTATAAATACATCATGTTGTATCATCCAAGCAAAGCAGTCATGGTTTAAATTCTTTCTCTGAGTATTTTAGCATTGTAATTAACAAACACAAAAGTCACATACCTATTATTGGGGCACACCTTTTTTCTTTATTTGTTTTCTAATGTTTTGCCAAATTATTCGGGGCCACGAGCCGCCCGCGCCCCCATCTCCCTCAATATACTATTGATCATATGATAAGGATCAATTAAATATCGAAATTTGAATCATTTATGAATAGCGATCCTCATTTCGTTTAATGAATAGTAACCATCTTCTCATATTATGAATAGCGACCCTTATTCCTCATGTTTTTAAAAATTATTCGGGGGAAGGGGACACGTGCCCCCCCCCCCCCCCCTCCCCGCAGCTACGCCACCGAGGTGGGTGTGGGCCCCATCCACTATATTTCCCTTTTGATGATAATTTTTCTTCCTTATTTATTTATTTATGAATAGCGACCCTCATTTCGTATAATGAATAGCGACCCTCATTTCGAATTAAGAGTAGCGACCCTCTTCTCATATTATGAATAGCGACCCTCTTCTCATATTATGAATAGCGAATCTCTTCTCTTATTATGTATAGCGACCCTCATTTTGTATTATGAATAGCGGTCCATATGAGTAGTGACCTCTAATATAAATTATGAATAGCACCCCTTCTTCATGATAATACATAGCGACCCCGATTTCGTATAATGAATATCGGTCCTTATGAGTAATGACCCTCAATGTGAATTATGAATAGCGACCCTTATCTCACATTATGAATAACGGGCCTTATGTCTTTATGAGTAGTGATCCCGTTTGCGTTTTATGAATAGCGGTCCTTAGGACTAGCGAGGTTTCCCGACACGATCAATGCCAATTATTAAATTGTTACTAAAGGGTGCTTGTTCGTGGTTGTTATAGTGTGTATAACGGCATTATCGTCAAATTTTGATCTGTTGCATGAAATTTGTAATAAATTTAGGGGTGATAATATTCCTTTAGTTAAAAATATTTTGGATTGCACCTTTTTTTTCTTCAGGAATTGAGATACTTTGTGCAACTTTAAGGTCATTGCCTGTTAGTTAGAAGAAAAATCTAGTAGGGGGATGATAACTGTTTATTTAGTAAACTACTTTGGATCACATCTTGTTTTTCTTCAGTATTTGAGATACAAAGAGATACAAAGTATAGATTAATATTATATAAAAACGTTGCAATTGTTACAATTAAACCAAAAAACACATATTATATATCCCATGATTACAAAAACGGTTGAAGCAATGTAGATGTCTGGAGGGCACCCTCTTGATGCTAACGGCTTGTCTTTTTAATGAAAACAATCCTGTAACTAAACCGTTTTATAGATCACAAAATCGTTGGTGTCATCAGGCATCAATGGACTCATCGTCGTGAATCTAATCGGGATATCGCCTAGCAACAGTATCCTGGTCGATTTGCAGGTCAGTTATGACGAGTCCAACACCGCATCGGCGTCAGACATGGAGAACGCCCTCTATAGTATCAGCAGTACAAACAATGGCTACCTCTCAACGGACAATGACAACGTACTCATTGACCCCCAGAATATCACAGTCCAAGGTACCGTAGTTTAATTTCCGTGTAAACTAATGGTAGTTATGTATGTGCTATTACAAAGAGCTTTAAGGGTACCACCAACCACAAATGATATTGTTATATGAAAGGTAACATTTTAAGAAGTCCATTCCACCAAAAAGTTAAGAAAAATATATTTTTAGACAAAATATATAATTGGAAAAAAGCGTCACCATACTACATGTGTTTAGGGGTCTGCATACGAAGACTACCTTTTGTCTAAGACGAACGCACCGTCCGTAAATCTATTGTCTCCAAACGTACGCGTGAGAAGAATTGGCGCACTCGCAAATGTTTGGCGCGTACGGAGCCATGAAATAATAATGGTTCCGTACGTAAGTGGTGGTAATTATTTGCATTGTGTATGAATTACACAACCCTTCGTAAAATGTTGGGCATCTATTTGATATCACAAAACGGTATCAAAACATATAATTATGTGTTGTTCTTTGCCTGGTGGTCACCTTTATTTTCAATATGCACTTAACTTGCCTTCTACCGAAATTGTGTTAATTATAATTATAAGCAAATGATAAGCTAGCTTCCTAATTAGCGAGATCAATCGAAATTGTCAGACAAAATACAACATCGAAAACGAAGTACGACCAAATAAACTTTTATATATACAAGTTTTCTTCGTTTTTGTCCTCATAAAATTCCATCAGAAATGCTTGTGAATAAGTGTGAGTCTGCTGATCTGAAGACTGCTAATGATTAAATGCATCTTGCACCGATCTGTGAAACCAGGAACCCGTGGCGTATGCCCGGCGGTGTCACTTCATATTCCAAGGGGAGCCACATGATCGTTCTGGAGGTTGAAAATGACCCTCTATTTCGCAGGGTTTTAAATACACTTTCAGGATTTTAAACCCTTTTTAACGCTAAAACAAGTACAAAATGGCAGTGAAAATTACCCTAATTTTTGCATTTCAAGTACACAAACAAAATACCCATTTACAGACATACCCTGAATTTAAAAATTTCGTCAAAATCGTCATGAAAAAGTTCGCGAACACATGCAAAAAAATACCCCTTTTTTCGAGAAATTGTAAACGATTGCGTGTCCACGGCCAATGTGTAGTGACGCCACCGGAGGCGTAGGTGGTCGAACTGATTGGGGGGCAAACCTTATGAATTTCTTTGTTTTTTCCAAAAATGTTCCCCTCATGTTTGTTGTATTTTATATAAATACACCACTGGCAGGAACCCTCGACGTTTTTTCCAGAATTAGATTTTACACTGTAT